>OMNN01024846.1:0-19108 GCA_900302755.1 Chromis chromis
CCCCCCCCCAGCGCACTATGCCAGGGCTAAACTCTGCCTTCCCGTGCCAACATCTCTTAAATTGCACCTTCATGTTTGATTTGTCTCGACCCTTCGCCTCTCTCCCTCTCACTAAACAGCAAGTATCTGTGGAAGTGCAAGGCAGGCATTTCTGCGGCGGTAATAGCAGTGCGTGTATGTGTGCTGGGAGAAGGGGGGTGGATGGGCGAAAAGGTGGTGATCGGAGTGAGCCATAAGATCTACTCTTTGCAGCTCTACAGGGATTTATTAGACCGGGAAGTACATTAGCATCATAAAGACCCAGGAGAATGGGCCTGTGGATGGGCTGCAGACGCCATCACCACACTTTAACATGCTCTGCGGCATCACTGAGTGTGTGTGAGTGTGTGTATGTGTGTGTGTGTAAGGAATAAGATTACCCCGATTTAACTTAAGAAAGGCTGTTAAACGGTTTATGGATCATCCTGTAGCAGCTCCGGACTAATACATCAGGAGATGATGGAAAGAGATGCAAAAAGGGGAGAAAAGAGGCCAACAAAAGGAGGAGGCAAGTGAAATGTGAAGGCCGCCACCTCAGAAAGCAGATTTCATTTGTCGAAACCTTTCATGTTTAGGGCGTGCACCACGATAGCTGCCATGCAATGCTGGACTTTAATCAATATTTTTTAAATGTTACTTTACAAGGACAAAACAATGCAATCAATATTTCCAACATTTGCTGCTGTTTTCTGCTAAAAAAAAAGAAACGTGCTGAGCAACACTAAAATCTGCTTGCCTTTCGTGAACGAGCAAAAACTAAAAGATTGGTTACTTAAGTCATATTTTAAAAAGGTTAATTGCACAGCAGCTCAGTCCTTTCCGTGTCTGCTGTGACAGTAATACCACAGGAGAGAGTTGAAGGAGGCGCTGGGACACATTTGTGTAATGTAGATCTCTGGTGCTCCCTGGTGGACAGTGTCATTTAGTGAGAGTCTGAACTGTCTTACACCTATTGCCACACAAATAATGAACACCGACATTTAAGCATAGAAAACATTATTCACTATATGTTACATATAACATATATGTTATATGTAACATATAGTGAATAATGTTATGGGGTGTTATATTACAGATTACATCTTATTTTTTTAACTGTTCTCTCTATAACTAAAATAACCACATTTCTTCATTCAGTTGGCAAATCTTTTTTCGTATTATTTGTACTTGGTTTACTTCAAAAATGCAGCTGAGCTACACACCATAGTGTAATAAGCTTTTTTTCCACATAGGAGGAGATTTCATTAACTTGCAGCCATTTAAATGTATGACTTGCACTAAATTTAAAATATAAATGGTAAATGATAAGACATGTATTTTGCAAAACATATGACTAGTGCTTGAAAAATATATAATTTGTGCCTTATATTTAAATTTTTTTTTTAATTTATTCAAATCTGTATCAATAAATAACCCAATGAACTACATTACACCTACTCCTTTGTTAAAAAAATAATAAGCTGTAAATATACAGTTATTGTTTAAAAGGGTAACACAAGATGACTTTTGCTTATAGAAAAGTGCACTACATGCTTCAATTTTTCACATCACACTTTTAAGTTGCACCATGACTGGGTGAATGAAACTATTTGTGATGTCACAAAATCCTCTTGTAGGTGCATCGAACTGAAAGAAATTTTCCTCCCTCATCAGATAAATCTGAAAAAAAATCTATTGTCAAACTCTTCACAAACCTAGTTCTAAGTGAGGTTATAATACACAAAACACGTTTTGAAGTGGAGGGGTCCTTTAATCTTGTGGAGACTAAATTTTTGTCCTTAAATAGAAAATGAAACACCATAATCTGGCTGTTGCACATCATGTTTCCATGACTTCACCATACTTTCCTTCTAACTTTAACTTAACTCTAAAACATCTTCAACTTAAAACGTAAAGATTTACATTATGGGGACTTTAAAGCTTTTAGTCCCCGTTTGGCAATCAAGTCCCCATAATGTGACTGTGTTAATAAATTTAGGTCCCCACAACATGAGCAATACCCGCCACACACAGATTTCTCAAGTCATATCAATTAAAAAAACAACAACAACAAAACACAAAAAAACACCAAAAGTCAGTGAATGGATTCTGGTAAAACATTTTATATCTTCAGTAAAATCAGAACCACTTTTCCCTGTGTGGTTTGCTCTGCAGAGCGCCCTCTAGTGGAAGAACAGAGGAGGCCTGAGAAGCTCTTTGGAGTGTTGGCTGGGTGACAGTACAAACTGTGGCTGATAGAGAAAAAGGCACAACTCTGGACAACGACAAACGCAGAGTCAGTGGTACAACACCAGGACAATCACAAATCCCTGGCTCAGAGTTTATGTGAAGTCAGTCGTCTTCCAGTCTCCATGGAAACCAAAGTCAGGGAAGGAAGGAGGCAGGCAGGGTAAAAAAAAATGTACTTCAGTCTGACCAGAACCACTGGTAAACCTTACATTCATCAAATGAGCAATTTGATTTCAGTCAAATCATAGAATCTATGTCTGGCTCCAAAATTCAAAGTTACAACAGAGAGAAAAATAAAATCCCAATCATATAAAAATGGCATCATAAATGTACATAATCTTTTAATCTCTCTAAAATCAGCTGACATCTGGAAGTTCAGAAATGGTTCCCCACTCCGTCTCCAGTGAAACATTAATGGCTTATAAATGCCTTTACAGTGTACTTCCTGAAAATGGCTCTGAGAAGAAAGGGTAGTTTGGAATATAATTGAAACAGAACTAAAACGACAAATACAAATAAAAACATTTAAGTGGCTTTGTGGCATAAAACATCTGAAACAAATCTTATTCCATAATTCTTCCATGTACAAAGTCAAAACAATAATATAGTTTCCAGTGCTTTTGGAGATAAAATAAACAACAAACTATATAATGAAGAAAACAAACACTTCTTTTTAATCAAAAAATCACCATCAAAGTTTTCTTCTACCTTTTATCAGTTCTGATCAAAAAGCTATATCAAATCAAAGCCAAGTCCCAGGTCTACCAGAGCAGAGATAAAGCGCAGGTCTAACACAACCTGCTCCACCCATCACTGTGACAAAAGGAGTAAAGAATTAAATTTAGGCGACAGTTGGAACGGCAGACCAGAGCTTTACCTCTGCGGCTGGCAGCTTCACTCGACTCAAGAGCAAAGAGGCTGAAGCTGTTAACGTGCTGATTTGAAAACAGCCTCAAGGCAAACTGCACTTTATGTACATGTGTGTGAGGGCAATAATGTGTGATAGGTGTTCACTGCGTGTCTGTTTATGAACGGAGTGTGAACGCATGCAAGTGTTTCCTAATGCTACTACGCTATGGCTGCCGTCAGCCAGAACACCCAGTGTCTTTCTTTCTTCCAGTATCAAACCCCGTCACCCTATCTATCCTTCACCTCTAGTACAAACCCTTCAATGTCACTTAGTGTGAGAACAAATTAACCATTTATCTCCCGGACTAACAAAGGTATGGCTGATAGAGAAGCAAACTCTAAAGCATTTACAGGCGTAATTGAATGTGATATTAAATCTAAGCCCGTGACCTCCAACCTACAAAGACATGCCTTTGAAGAGGAGCAGAGCTGCAAAAATCAAAAGGCACACACAGATAGGGGTTACGGCCCTGACAGAGTTCAGGTTGACATCTGCTTCTATTTAAAAATGATCCTGCTTGTGTATTCTGTTACAGTACCTGAGTATTTTGACACCTCACAGAATTGGATGGCATGCTGATTTTTTTGAAGAACATCCAAGGTTTTTTTTTTTACTGCCCTCTCTCCAAAGTCAACAGAATTTACAGTGTCTTTGAGTAAAGATCGTGACGGTGTCAAATGTTCAAAGTGTAGATAATGGGGGACAACAGTGCGTGCATGTGTACGTGCATTTAGATCACTTCAGCTAGAAGTAAGTAAATGCAATACTGTAAATGTAAAGGGCTTTTTTTGGATTATCTGGCTCCTACAATAAATAGTCCACCATCAGAGTTATTAAATGTCTCCTAAGATGTGGACACCTAAAGAATACACTTTAGCTTAGCAGGCTGACACAGGTCTCTGCGAAATAGATATTGCTTCAGTAAAAAGCAAACTGTGGATAACAGGCTGAGGAACAGAACAATGTGACTGGACTGCATCCCTTCGAGATAAATTATGCATGCAGAGCCATAAAGCTATTTCCATTTTATTCACTATCATTCATTCAATCATTTATG
Source organism: Chromis chromis (assembly GCA_900302755.1). Classification (NCBI taxonomy): domain Eukaryota; kingdom Metazoa; phylum Chordata; class Actinopteri; family Pomacentridae; genus Chromis; species Chromis chromis. The sequence goes on from OMNN01024846.1 coordinate 4,236, forward strand.
GTTACTAAAAGAGGTTGATGTAAGGGGCAAATAACTTGTCCTCTATCGAGTGAGACAATGCGCTCGGTTGTCCTTGTATCTGATAACGTCAATCTAATTAACTGCTGGTTTTGTCCCTTGTTCCAATTATGATTCAGGACCACCTTTATGGAAACAAGGCCAAGTGTGCTATATAAGTCCTGACCTGGCAGTGTCGGTTTACACCTTGCTCAGTCTGCAGGGAAAGTTTCAAGCTGCTCAGTTTAACTCACATGCAACTGTGTGTGTGCACAAATGTTTACAGCATGTTTTGTGTGAGTGCTGGGGACCTTCTCCTGTTTGTGTCATTAAGGGAAAGTAATTGTACCTCAAATGAGTGTCTCTTCATGCTGTATGTTAAAACTGTGTGTATTTTGTATGCTCAGTGAGTGATGCCATGTCTGGTGGCTGATTCCTTTCTGTGTATGTGCAGTACATGTGTTGTGTTGTGTCCTGCCAGTATACCATCGCTTTTTATGCTGCTTTGCATTCAATGTTGCATTTTTACTGCAACCTCTCTGAATCCTTATGCATTTGAGGGAGTGTATTTGTCTACACGTGTCTACAGTATGTCTCCGTCCTCTATGCTGAAGCTGGATCTGCGGCTGGAGTCAACAGAGGCTTCGGGGGACATTGCGGAGAGCAGTGGGTCTCCTCCCATAGGGGACAAAGGCTCGTCCATCATCAGGAAGCCCAACTCGCCTCTCCTCCCCTGGACATCCAGTCCGCCCAGGTCACCCAGCCCCGACATGCCGTCTGAGAATCCGGGTATCCCATCGCACAAGTCCAGCGACTGGGCAAAGTCAAAGGGCTGGGAGCTGCCCACCGCTGGGTACTGGATGGGCTGCTGGGGCTGGAGGTGTTGTGGGGGCATTGGCAGCTGCCTGAGTTGTTGCTGGGCCTGGCCCTGAGGGTGAAGGTGGGTTTGGGGGAGATAGTGGTGCTGCTGGGCCTGGGGCTGAGCCTGGTTATGGTGTAGGTGCTGCTGCTGCTGCTGCTGCTGCTGCTGCTGCTGCTGCTGCTGGTGGTGGACTTGTGCCTGTTGGTGAGAAAGGTTCTCCTCTGGGCTGGTCTCTTGCTTTATATAAGAAGGCATCATGTCAGTCGGGTTCATTCCAGAGGGAGAGGTGTTGGGCAGACCATGCAGACGAGCCTGCATCTCCAACTCCTGTATGCAGTCGACAGAGAACGTCATCAGAATCATTGTATTTTCTGTGTCCCTGCATATGTGTTCGTGTGCATGTATTACCTGGATGCGTAGCATCAACTGTTTGTTGGCCATCTCCATTCTTTTGAAGTTGTTCTCTACCTCTCTGGTCCTCTGTACATCCTTTTGCATGCGTTTTATGTAGTCTACAGATGCCCGCAATATGGTGCCTTTGTTCCAGCGCACATCACTACAGACACATTAAGTACACACAGGTAATTTACATACATAGTTAACTGGCAGTAGCTGGTTTCATACATATATTGTATTTACATCAACAACACAGAAACACAGAGAAAGTCACATCAACTTACAGGTCATTGGTTTTGGGGATCATGGTGCCCAGCTCTTTGATGCGATCATTAATGTTGAACCTCCTCCTCCTTTCAACTATTGCAGAGGAAAGAAGAGACAAAAGAAAAATTGAAGACAATAGTACTGTACAAAGGAATCAAAGACATGAAAAAAATAAAATAAAAAGAACTCCTGCAAGACAGATTGTGGTCGTTGGAATTACAAGTCATTTTTCTAAAATGTGTAGTATTGGCACAAACAGTGAAAGTGACCTAGGAAGGGTGAAATTCTACAGCTGATGAGTTGGCAGTCTAGTGAATATAGCGAAAGAACAAATCAGCGAATATTGGAAACATAAAATAAAGGAAGAAAAGGGACAAACATTTAAGCACAGACACACACTCACACACTGTCACAGGCAATTACACTTAAGTGCCAGGACAGCAGAAATTACCAGGTTAACCATCCACCCACTAGTTGCACTATGTCAGCTAAATGAGCACAAGGCTGTATAAAACTGTTTTTGCACAAGACAGATTATGGTGTTTGTGTGCATGTGCGTGTCGTGCTTGCAAATTTTTCTAAAGGCATGTACAGTATTGGGGTTAGAACATAAAAAGGACTTACTCAGATTGTGGTTGTCTTTCTTCTGTCTCTCCTTGGCCAGCGCACGGGCTTCTGTGTCTTTGCAATAACAAAAAGTGATTAACTAATGGCTGAGAAAGTGCCTTGTTAGACAGACAGTTTGTCAGGAGTATCGAGAAATGCTACAACATAAATTACAGGCCACAGTGGAAGCAAATATTTTAGAATCATTAAGTGAGAACTCTAACATCTTAACAGTTTGACTGAGTTTAGATAGTCTGTGCAGTTTCCTGTCAAAATGTGCCCACAAATGTTCAAAAGTTTCGCACCTGACAGTTCTCGCTTGATGGTCAGGTTGGCAGGACAGGAGTTACTGGTCATAGCAATGGCTGGGCCCTTCATCCCAGGGCCTGTATACACGTCCAGGTGACTGCTTGACAGGGGGAGCTGGGGAGGAAGCACACATAAAGTCACACATGCAAACAACAAATATGCACATTTAGAAAACCAATAATTTACAGATTAAAGCTACTTTAATCAACTGGACAGAAAATCACAACATTACGTCAGTTCTGTGGCTCATAGAGAGGCTTTACTTATAAAATTAAAACTTAATCCAAAGTATAAACATCCTCAAAACTAAAAGTAATGAGTCAAACTCAGGTCAAAATGGTGTAGAAGTACATTATTTATCTCTGCTTCTGAGTCAATCCCTTTACAGTTTCATACACCTTGGAAGGTGCCTTTATGAAGCCACCGTTCATGTTTAGAGTGTTGTAAAGAGCAGATAGCAGGAGATAATGCAATAATATCACACCTGAGAAAGGTCTGCCAAGCACACAGCAATGATTGACTATCACACTATCTATCTTATCTCCCTTTATGGCTCGATTCTCCAGCTCCTGAACTTATATTTGTGAAGTGGTCTCCAAACTCTTGCACTTTAGACGTTGCATAACGATAGCGATTTAGTTTTGTAGGGACTCCTAAAAAGATGTGATTTCCTTTTAATTGTGCAGTTTAATGCGTGTGATGGACTTTTTTATGCCTTGTATGCAACCGTGTCATGCTCCCTGCAGCAAGGGCAAATATGACGCTGTTAATGAGGCCTGACAGATAAAGAACTCAAAGGGAAAGATATCTTAATCTTCTCGCTACTGTGTGAGCAGCGAGATCAAACACATTCTCACACTTAAATATACACACAGAAGTCTGCAGGTTAAACATCTGCATACAAGTTACACACAATGGTAAAATTCAATTCAAAAGGATGAGTAAATCTTGAGTAAGGAGGAAATTATATTAGTTTCATTTGGAAAAATTTCACACTTACTAGTTCTTTCTTCAATTTTGATACACTATGTTGTTAGTGAAGCTGAATGTTTAGTTGTAAAAGTGCAGAATCTTAAACTGGCTTGTTAACATACAACAAATCACAATAAACTTTATGGTAGCAAGAACTGTGGTTTTATAGAGACATTCTCAAATACTTCAACTTTCATTTATAGAAAAATCAGACTACAACTGTTTCTAGTGTTAATATTGAAAACAAATCTGTGCAAAAAAAAAAAAAAAAAAAGATAGAATGCATCACCTCGTCATAATTATGGGAAGATTTCTGATTATGATATAAAACTCACAGTTTCTAATAAGCTCAGATTCCCAGCCTCCTCCAAGCTTCTGCACTGACCACATCCTGACTGGGACACCCACCTCCGTGCCCCACTCCAGTAAGAATCTATTTAATTCAATTTAACAACCAAGTGTGACTGGGACTCAGTGTGGCTCAGAGTAACCATCCATGTAAGCGCACACACACAGACACACAAACACACACTTAAGAGTCGAACTGTTCACTTGTGCCTGGTATTCAGTGGTGTTCCCGGCTCTTACTAAACTTTGGGATTCCAGGAATTCCACGGAGTTTGCTGCTTTAATCCCCATCAGGATTAGCAGATGAGTTTCACTCACTGTTCTGACAGTTGGGAGTAAAGCTGGAATTTTTGCAGCACTGTTCACATATTGATGTGCGCTTTGAGTTTCTCTCTCAGTTCATTGTGAAGCTGATCAATGTGTACCACCTAATCTAATCAATCAGTGCGATGGAAACACAGGCATGTACACATACTTGAAATGACTGACCAATCAACAACACAGAGCGCTATCAGATAAAGCTAGTGGAGGCTTGGTGAGGTCTCCCACAAACACACAGCAGCGGAATAAGGTAGAAAACCACACAGTGTGCCTGAGCCTGCAGTAGCTAAGATGCGCCAATATTAATACTCCAATTGCGTGAAGCGGCCCTGCAAGATGATGAACTTCAATGTGGAAGTCTTGATTCTCGTCCTGCAGAAACACTCATCACATGCTAACACAAAAAACAACCCTAAAAATGAAAATGTCCGCCCTCCCGCCCCCCACCGCTCCCACCATGGCTCTTCTTATAATTAGGAACCCGAGGTTGGGAGTTAGAGCTGCTGCTGCTGCATCCGTCTGAACTGTGGATCAAATCGCTAATACACAGTCTGAGAATGAAGCGCGACGGACAAATCTCCTCACTCCGAACCAAAGCTGACATTAAAATCTGATAAACAAGAGCACTTCATTGTCTTACCAGCTGAATCTGTTCTCCTTCAATGACTTCCACAATGGCATATGTCTTATTCATTTCCTTCATCCTCTACTCCTTCCCTCACAAGGCCGAGGTGCTGTCTTCTTCTGTGTTGGGCACAAGCAGTACATGCAGCTCTCTCTGGCACTGCCGCCCCTGTCCTGCGAGAATGACCTCGACAGCACCGCTCCTGTCTTTCTTCTACCTCCGCTCGCCACCAAACAGGAGTGAACTTTCCCCTAACTGGACTTTCAGCCTGTTTTCCCCTTGCATAAATTGCCCTCATCCCCCCTTCCCTCCTCCCTTCCTTTCCTCCCCCCTCTCCTTCTCCACCTCCCTCTCTCTAAATGTCTTGTAAACAAGTTGAACTCTAACTGCTGGTAGTTTAATTGTTAATTTTCTGAGTTTGTTCCCTGAAACACAAAGCCCTGTACAGTCTTCCACTGACATGTCGTCCTCATGGTTTTTAACGAAGTCCAACATGGTTTGGGGATGGAATGTTTAGTGTTTAAGTCAATTACATATGGTTTAATGTGTGTGCGAGTTCGTGTATATGGCTACACAAAGACGAGCAATTGCTCACTGTAGGAACAGAGAGCAAATAATAGCTGCACAAACATCATCACAACACCTAATAAGAGTTGAAAAGCTGAGAACATTGACAGTAGTTAAGAGCACAGAAGGAGAGACTATACAGATATTGAAGTGTGAATACAGGAACTACTAAAAAGCCAAAGTCTGAGTACTGATGACTTGGCATATCCGACGCAATGACTCATTTCTGGCAGACTGGGCCCAAAATAAGCCCTGAAGTGGATAAAAGTTTCAGACAAATACAACAAACAGATAGGTCTAGTGTGGCATTTTAAAGGTGATGTATTCAAGGTCGTATGATCATAGCATGTTGCTTTTCAATTTGAGTATAATTTAAGAATTTATTATAAGAAAGATTTATAAGAAAAAAATCTATCATCATACAAACAGTACAAAGAAAAAGTATGTTTTAATTAGTCATTTTGTGTATTATGGAGTCTTAAAACATTATTTAAATCAAATCCACTTTTTGTAATAAGATCGAAAATAAAAATAAATGACTCCGAAATTAAGATTTCACTCAAATGCAACACTTTTTCATTCCATGTTGATTTTGTTTATGATTAGTTTTTTTTACTGAGTTGTCATTTATCCTGTGTAGAAGCTGTTTAGATAAATAAATATATTCATTTCCTGTCCTGATTTTCAGAGGTTATGACTTTGAGCACAAGATGGATTAATTGACTAATAAACATTTTCCTGACATTCTGGGATGGTGCCCAAATAAACGAGTGCAAATTTACATTTTAAGTAGATATATTTTTGCCACACAGTGATCCTGAGATCAGATTAGAAAAACTATCCTTTCAACGTTTTCTTGCACCACCTTTGGTGTTATAATCTAACCTCAAATGTGTAACTTAATGTAAATGTAAAGCAGTCAATTGGATGCAAAGTGCATTAGTCATAAAAAAAGACCTTGAAAGTGAAGGATTCCTTCTTCTATTATTGGCGGGTTGCTTTACTTACTGTGTTTGGCATCTGGACTGGGTCGATATATGCTTGAATATCATCATAATTGGACTGCATACTGATGATGTCATCAATAACCTCATCCATCTGTAAAGAAAAAGAGCATTACTTGAACAAAACAGCAGAGTTACTTTAATGAATGTAACAAATTTAAAGACCTATTTTATCAAACCTTAAGAGCACATAAATCACATTTGAATGTCGAGCAGATATGACACTGAAAACACAGTCACTCCTTGTACATTCGTGAAAGAACCAGTGTGTAGGATTTAGTGGTGAGGTTGCAGATCGTGACCAACTAAATTCCCCTCCCTTTCCAAGCATGTAAGAGAAAATACAGAGGCTGCAACAAAAACATGGAATGCCCTCTCTAGAGCCAGTGTTTGATTTGATCTTTCTGATTTATTGTAGACACATGGTGGTGCAACATGACAGGCTCCAAGAAAGACGACCCTGTAGTTTCCCTGTATTCCCTGCAGCGACAGGTGATTGAATGTGCACTAATGAAAGCATAGCTATAACTACTATACCCAAGTTCTACTAATATATGCCCCTAAATGCTACACATTTGTCCCGTAAAGCACCAGAAACCTGATGGCCTTTAGGATTCCAGGTAAACTCCCCTGCAGGTGCATGCCTCAGTCAGAAAAAGACTTTAAATAAGACTTCTGTCTCATTAAGGTTAACTGAAAGGATTACTGTCTCTCAAAGAGACAGGGAGAGGAGTTGGTCAAAGTCTTCTAGGTTCAAAGGCCCTTACATTCTGCTGTTGCTCTGTCACTTGTTAAGCTGTAATTACTGTTGCAGAGCCATTATGAGGCATTTAAATTCCACTGATTGCCCATTTCAGTTATTGCCAGTTAGTCAACACATCCATCCACACGCTAACTGTACACAACACATTAACACCAGTGGATTCACAAATGCTGCTACAGCCTACCGAGGACCAATTAAATCATTATGACGCTTTCATAAAATGTGGAGATAATGTTACTTTGATGGTAATATTTAACCCTCATAATTTTATACAGGGGTGTAATTAAGTCATATTTCAGAGATATTTGTTCAATCTGGTTCTTTTAAATTGTACTTTATAACATGACCAGGAATTAATGATTATGGGTTTATGTTCATGCCACTGTCTGCCCACACTTGCTGGCATGTACCTCGTTCTCGTGGCTGGAGCCGATGTTGAGCATGGCCATGGGGCTGTTGGGGGCACTGTTTCCGGACATGAGCTGCTCGGTGCGCATGTGAGGGGAGTGAAGAGGTGGGGGCGCAGATTGTGAACCCCCTGTAGGTCCCATGTTTGCGGGAGGAGAAGGCGGCACCAGCCCTGCTACTGCGTGGACCGTCTAAGGAAAGAGATGGCGGCAACAGGGTTAATGAATGATAGAGTAGGGATATAGCACAGATAAATTACTTCAACACTGTGTAGATTGTTCTAGAAGGCAGATGAACAGAAATACAGGTGATATATACCAATCAGCACAACATAATGAACATTATTCAGGTGAAGTGAATAACAACCCAGAGTACCCAAAGGATCAACTGCCAACGTCCTGGTGCCAGACCCCATAGGACACCCTGAGAGGTCCTCTTGTCCATGCCCAATGGTTTAGAGAATTTTTGACCACATAAGGGGGGCCAACACAATATTAGGCAAGTTGTCATAATGTTATGCCTGATCAGTGCATACTTGTTGGTCTAATGAGTGACAGGCAAGTGTAAACAGATAAACAGTACAGACTCAATCAGACTAATACCTGTTTGGTGGCAAAGGTGGTTGACAGGTATTCTTTCACTTGTTGCCTCCGAGACTGACGGATGTGGTAGTCTGTAGGATTCTCAAGGTGCGTCTGTACCTGTATTAGGGAGAGACAGCAAAAGAATGTGATCAATTCCTACTCCATAAGTAATCTTCACTTTGGTCAAGTTTATTTTTGATTCTGTTAAGAAATTATTTTTGCCAAAATTTAAGTGGTGCTGTGTAAAGGTACAATCTGTAACAAAGCAACTGAAAGCTGCTTCCACTCTCAAACTGGCAATTTTTTTAAAGTACAAGGACAATTACTATCTAATAATCTACCAACTAATCTGCACACACTGCAACATAGAATGGTAAACAGAATCTCTAAATAAAACCAAAAACATGTGTTATAAATATGACCATAAAATATTTGATCTCCAAGTCAGACTATCATATACTGTGAAAAATCTGTCAGATTTCAATCAATCATTTTTAAGGCTAGATTTTACCACAGGTAAAAGGCACTCTTGCATTAGCTTAAAGGGATGCAGCCGTAAATGTAAGCAATCAAAAACAGCATGTTTTTATGTGGCCATATCTGTTTTAGCTGCAAATATTAGATTCTGAAAGTGTAGTCCAGAAACAAGACACACACACAAGGATTTGATTACATTTTCCTATTCTGTCATGGCTACTAGTTCTACCAGGTGTCTGAATTCCAAAGAAAAACCCTCATGTAGGAAAACAGCCAAAACATTTCAACACCATAAACCTTATCATTTGAAGGTTTGTCATATAAAGGAATATAACAATTTGCAAAGCTAGTTAGCATGAAGGCAGAGAGGGAGCGTGACTGGTGAGCAATTCAATCGGCACTTACTCAGCTGTGGGGTTTTTTTTGTTTCTTCTTTCTTGCTGTGCACTTTATTGCATGTGGCCTCTTATATCCTATACATGCAGAGAAAAATTTAGGGCTGCCGGACTTGAAACAATATTTTGGTTCTAGTCTTTTTTTGTTGCAGTTTTCATAGTAGTGAATTGTGTAAATTGATAAAGCCCCTTAGTCTTTATTCTGTCTACTGGAATAAATTTTTGTTGCCTCAGCATAATTTATTGAACTAACTTGGTGTGTTGTGCACATTTAGCTTTTTATTCTAGAAAACTGTATATATTTTATTCCAAAGAAAGCTAAATCTGACCTGTTCAAATAACCAAGTGTAGACTGCTATAGTTTAAGTTGCGCATCTAAGAGAGGAGTGGAATGAGTTACAAATAAACAGTTGTTTTAATTTTAATACTTATTATACAGTGTCATTAATAAATAATGAGATTAAAACAAAGCTTCAAATAGACATTGTGACTGCTGATTAATATCACTCAACACTGCTTCCAGCGATCGATAATCGACCACAAAACTCCTGATTGGCACCCTTCGTGGGTGTCCAAGATTAGTATCACCAAATCAGTATACAAGCTAATGAGCACAACGTTCACGATTTTACCTTCCTTTCCTGAGTTATAGCGTGAAATAATGATGTTTACTGATGACCTCTTGGCGGTAAAAGGTCATCACTTCGACGTTTTAGACATTTGTGTAACATTTTGTCATAATTAGCATTATGTATTCTTAAACTATAGCCAGAATGTGACTTGTGAGGTCACAGTGACCTTTGACCACAAAAATCAATTCATCCTTGAGTCCAAGTGGGCATTTGTGCCAAATTTGAAGAAATTTTCTCATGGAACTCCTGTGATATTGCACTGATGAGAATGGGACAGACGAGCAGATAGACAGGCAGGCAACCCAAAAACATAATGCCTCTGGCCATGGCTGCCACCAGCACTGAGGCATAAAAAATAAATGAGCAAGAGTTGAATTGTAATGACAATTATTTCAATTAAAACACACAGTTAAGGGAATTTTCATCCGAATTAATATGAAAACACATAGTTTTAGTGTATAAGCTGATTAGCTCAGTATAGTTTCACATTTAAACACATAACACAATGAGTATGTACTTCAGACCCCATTATCTCCATGATGGTACCAGGACATAGTAGCATTAAGTCAGTAGTAAAGCCTAGAGGAGTAAAGTCTCACTAAATCCTCTGGCGTGGCTACATAGAGCAATGGGCTGGCCTCATTCCTTCACATCAAAGCTCAGCAGAGAGCAGGCTTGCTCCCCATTACTACAGAGAAAGACTCCACTCCGCAGCCCCCCAGACCCCCCTCTGCTTTATAACCAACAGCAGGATTATGTCAAATGAACCAGAAACCTTTCTGTAAATAGATGTTTCTACTCCTTCCTGCTACTTTGTACAAGTGTATGTCTTTTACAACAGTTCTTGACACTTAAATACACACTTAAATGTGTCTAAGTCTCATGGGCAAGAAGAACAGCTATTCAGCCATAACTATTCAACCTATCTCGCCGAGCTCTGTCAGCACAGATGAAGTCCAAAGAAACACTGCGGGAGGTAAAGGCAGCTCGGTAGGCGTGATAGACAGCTCACCTAATCTACACTAAGAACACACTGACAACTCTAAACACACTTCATAAACACCATTCCTCTCACCCACACATACATGCATGCACACAGAGTAAACTGTCACTGCAAGGAGCTGCCCCATACAATAAAAGGCATAAACACATTGTGTGGATTTATAGTTCAAAATATCACAAAGCAACACGCCAACACATATAATAGAGCAATGCACACACCCATACACACAGAGACACACACCATCAAAGATAAGGACAAACACAGGCATCTCTGGAATCAGGCAAAATGTCACTTTAGCTTTATCTGTCCCTGTCTGACTCAGACTATCTACATCACTCCTGTCTGCGCTATCGCAAAACATGTCAAACCTCTCTTATCTCGCCCCTTCTGTCTCCCTACCTGCTTGCTGCTCCACTGCATTTTTCTCTCTCTGCCTTTTTCCAACCTGTCTCAGATTTTTCCCTGTGTGGCTGAGCTGCTGTGTGAGAGGCCACAGAGCCCATTCAAGTCCTCACCACCTCCACTGCACCCTCCTGTCCTGTCTCCTTCTCAGCAACATGTGATTGGATTAATGAAAGCGCCACAGCCCCCTGTCCTTTTGAAACTCCTTAACCAACATCTTTTCTTTCTGCTGCAAATCTCATCAGTGACATCTGTTTGGTGCTTTGCCTTTGTGGCGCATTTGCATTTAGACAGAAAGTGAGTCAGATTTTACTCCACTCATTATTTTATTCCCACAGACTGTGCACTGGTTCAGTCCAAGTCTAAGAAAAAGAGAGTTTGTGGAAGGATGGAGGGTTGGGGAATCTTTGTTCAGTGAATGGATCAAACCACAAATAGTTTTCCTGCCCAAATACTGCTAAAGATTTCCCTCTCAATAAGCCATTTCCAGCTTTGAGATTATGTATCAGTCATGACAGAAAGTAGTTTTTACATGAACCCACTGACCTAAAGGTATAATTTAAGTGGTCAGTACACCCACAGAAAAACTAATCACTTCCAAGTAAATTTTAAAAAAGCCAAACATTTTCTGGTGCAAGTTTTCCATATTAATTTGCTGCTTTTCTCCATTCACTTCTGAACAATGTAAACAGAATATCTTCAAACGAGCAATCAACTTGGTATTTTTCTAAAGTCAGTTAGAATAACATATTCAACAACAGCGACAGTCATTGGTGGCGACCCCACTGACCTTAAGAACTTCCACAGGGACCTGCATGCTTTGGTAATGCTGTGGGGTGCTAATGGCTGGGGTTGGTGCAGGTGGCCCCGGCATGCATTGCTGCATGTATTGCAGGGTTGCATTCTGCCGCTGTTGTTGCTGCTGTTGCTGCTGCCGCTCACGCTGCTCCTCCTGCTGCAGCTGGTCTCGCATCAGCTGGACACACACACACACATCACAGGAAGGCTCATTAACCCTTTCCACCTTGGAGGACCCTAAACTGGCAACACTTATTAAAATGCAACCCAGTGCCAATTTTAGAAGGTTGTAAAGTGTGGCACACAGAAAGATGCCGCCTGGTCCTACTATGATTAAAACAAGTGCAGCGTTGGGCCGAAGGATTATGAGACAATATTTAACTGTGATTTTTCTGATATTGCAACTTGATTTGATATATAAATTCTTGACGTTAAGCTTCAGTTCAACATTACCACATGAAATACAATCAAAAGAGTGCTCGTGACACAAGGAGATGGTAGGAATTTGCAAATCCACTGACACAGATACACTGCATAGCATATATTTTAAACTGTGGTCTTTGTGATTTGCTGCTTGCACTGTTTCAAAACGTGATTTCTATGCCTAGCATAGCATTTTTTCTGCTTAATTTCTGTTACATCAAATCTGGTAGAGTTGCACACTGCGGTTTTCACAGTTGTTCAGTTGCATCACTGTCTTGTGACTTGTTGTCATAAGGCTTATATTTACAGTTTTGGTTAAGTGGAAGTAAAAATGCCAATTTTTGTAGAGTTCTTCGAATTTCTCGTGGTTGTTCAAATGGCCTTTTAGTTGGGGAGTTTTTACTGACTGAATCGCTTTACTGAATGCTTTATCAGGTGGACAGTTTCAAAATTAGCCTAGGGATGTGATGTGTTACATTTGGCGTTTCTCTGCCTCTCTGCTTGTTAGCAGAGAGCAACAGATGACTCACAAATCTATTATATCCCCCTGTATGAAAACTATGTACAGTAAATATATCAAAACGTTGAAGGGCCAAGTAGCAAGGCCAGATTTATCAGCGGAAATACTAGCTGCTGAATATAGATGCCCTTCAAATAAATGGCATACCCAAAATGTTATGAGACTGATCGGATCCCTTGCCAATTTCCATTTGATCACACAACACTACAAACATAATGTGTTACCCGTAGCTGATGAAAGTCTTGCACGTACTGAGAAGAAGAGTGTAAAAGTAGTTGTAATGTACCTGCATGCGCATGCTGATGCGGGTGGCCATTGCTGGGGGGCGAGGGGGCAGGGGAGGGCGAGCCGACGTTAATGCACCACAGTCCAGCCCGAGAGGTAGAAGAAGCTGTGGAGGAGAGAGAAAGGAGTGAGCATGGCAAAAGACAGGGGGAACAAAAGGGGAAAATACAGGCAAAAACAGAGAGGAACAGTAGAACTTATCTGATTGCTGCATAAAGTAATCTGTGTCATCAGGGATCAGTGGTAATTTGTGAAGAAGCAGAGTGTCTACCGAGAGTTAATACAGTGTAAATACTTCCACCTAATCTCTTATTACCTTAATTAAACATTCAAAGCCTAATTGAATGTTTAATTGTTGATGGGTGCATTAGTTTTAAGGAGAGAGGTGTGAGAGGAGAGGGAAGTGTGCAATGTTTTGATACACTTTTTGAATGTGTTCCCAGAGCTGTGGCTTTGCGGTTTGGAACTAATGTTAGACTTGTTTGTGTGAGCATCGCTTATGTTTGTTTAACAGTCAAATTGATTCTCAGTAGTAGTTGGTGGGAATTCATTACATATTTTCAGAAAACAAGCCTAAAAGGATATGCTCAGTTCGTTTTAATTACAGATGTTAATTACAAGACTGACCAAACATCGTGAAACCTGCAACACATAACGAGCTACTGAAAGAAACTGTTACAAGCAGCGATCTGCTTTATCTGCCAAAACACACTTTAAAATGTAATATTGGTAAAAGAACATTGACAGCCAGATAATGTCTGCCAGGCTACAAGTGTTCAGTTTTGTACAACAAAAATAAATATGGGATGTACCACATGTAAGTTGACATAGTTTTTGTATTTTGCTCAGTGCATGAGTACATTTGAAAAATATTGTATTTCATGTCTACATCTGCCAGTGTCATCATCACAGTAAGAGTAGGCATAATAAGTTGTTAGTACTACTATAATCGATCTATAATAACTCTGTCTAGCCTCCTGGAGGTGTTGTGGGACCAACTAGACGAAACAACGTTGAGGGGAGGTTCCCACCTGATAACCCCAAAGACGTGGTAGCAATCACCGCTCATTGGTTTACATAGGGAAAGCTGCAAGTGTGGTGTTAAGCTGAATCTACTATTCTGGAGCACAGTTTACTGTGTTTGCTTTGAATGAATACTAGAGACTTGATGGTGTCTGCAGTTAGATGGACAAAATGTGTGCATTGATCGGTATCGTGAATCGTCCAAAATCCAGTATCGTGCCTCTGTAATTACAACGTGTCCAAGTAGGTTATGATATGAAATATACACCAGTTTATTAATAGTCCACCACTCAATTCTTGGGAGGCAAGAACAAACAAATATCTATATCAGTTTGTTGATAGGTTATAGCTGTCACTGGCAGCCCCAGCTGTTGCAAATGTTGCAAACTGAATCAATGGCACCTGGTCAACTTTTTACAAGTTGTTCAAAAAGGTGGTCAGACTACTACACTGTCTCTGTCTATCAAGGATTCAAGCAACTGTCTCTAAATTCAGGCAGCACCAGTGCATAAAATGTTTTGATATGTCAATAAATTAAGCCAAGCCTCTAAAATCTAGACATTTATTCATCTATTTTTTGTAAATATTAGCTGAATATAAGATTCCATTCTAAAAATCATACATCACATGACTGTTTTCATGTTTGATTGGTCATTTGTAAATCTATGTGTGCTTATAAAATACAATATAAATTCCACAGCAACAGCTAGCCTACCGTTTATTAACAATAATAATAATAATAATAATAATAATAATAATAATAATAATAATAATAATAATAATAATAATAACAATAATAATCTAACCTTTATTGATCCCCTTGGGGAAATTCCTTCTCTGCATCTGACCCATCCTATTCAAAGTTAACCTTAACTATACATACTAG
>OMNN01024851.1:0-15390 GCA_900302755.1 Chromis chromis
CACTAAAATATATTAAAGATTTAAATGGATTGTTTACATGGTTTAAGTAGTATTAAGTTAAATTTACATATGACATAAAATGCATCACTTCATTTAAACCTTAAATTGGAGAGAAATTAATCCTATATTTCACCCCAGATTTGAGTTTATAACCTGAGTTGGCATCCTCATTGAAAAATATGGTATAAATTAAATAAATTGTGTTTTTTCTATTTTTATTTTGCAATTTTAAATTTTAGGTTTTTTTTAGAACATGCAGTTAACATTGTAATCTATTACAGTCTGTTAATTAATCCTAATCCAAATAAAACATCACTTTCTTTATTGAAAAATTATTCGTATGAATAATACAAAAAAAACATTTATGTCTACTTTTTATTTATGCATTAACAAAATATTAGGAATTTCTTAAATGAGAATATCAAAATTGGTTCGATTAACTGCAGAAACGGCAAATGCTTTTCTTCTAAAATATTCAAAGTTCCACAAAATCAAAATACTGCAGTAAAGTCAAGGGTTTCTAAAAACTAATCTCTGACTGGTGATCATGATAGGGCATATGTTGTATAAACACACACACACATACACCGATCAGGCATAACATTATGATTTTTGTGTTGGTCCCCTTATGTGGTCAAAAATGCTCTGAACCATTGGGCATGGACAAGAGGACCTCTCAGGGTGTCCTATGGGGTCTGGCACCAGGACGTTGGCAGTGGGTCCTTTGGGTACTCTGGCTTGTGCAATGGGGCCTCTGTCAATCCAACTTGTTCCACTGCATTCGGTTGATACTTGATCAGAATGGGGTCTAGGAAGTTTGGAGGTGAAATTAACATCTTGGGCCATTGTCATGTTCCTCAACATGTTCCTGATTGTTTGATGTTTTTGCCATGTGGTGGGGTGCATTTTCCTGCGGGGGTAGGCCAGTGACATTTGGGATTTCCATTAGCATGAGGGAGTGTGCTTGTTCTGGGACAATGTTTACTTGGGTGTCTAAGTCTCATCAACATGGATGCCAAAATCCAAGGTTTTCCAGCAGAACACCACATAGTACCAGATCAATGTTATTCACTTCACCTGACAGTGGTCATAATGTTGTGGCTGATCGGTGTATGTGCAAAGTAAACTGTCCTGATTCTATTTAAGCTTTTAATTTTGTAATGTTTGTATATGATAACCTGTAATTCCATCAGTGTCCACTCCACCAAAATCACCTCCCATCACTGTTGCCTAGAGCGCGACCACCCTGCAGCCTGCTACCAGCACACTGGCTGTTTGAGTTTGTCTTTACCAAAGCACTAATCCCCCTCTGTAGCATCTCTCCCACTCTGGACCCTCCCTGGAATTTCTCTTCAATCACACAGGAAGCACAATGAGCTTAACTTCTTTTTTCTTTTTTTTCTCCAAATGAGTGTGATGATTACGTATGATGAAATCGGAATCAGGATGAATTATAACCCCTGAGTGATGACACAAGGGAGAGCTTTAGTGCCAAAAGCCTTCTTTCAAAAGAAGAGGCTTTCTCCTTTAAAGCTATTCCAGTGTGCAGTTAGTGAATAAGCTTTGGGAGAAGGATAGCCAGATGGCTGCTTGTCATTCGCTGTGAGTCTTTCAGCTTTCGGCTTTGCAAACCTAACAGTGATGCTATGACATTTCAGATTCAAGTGTGTTGTGATTTTACGCCACCACTTGACTTCATTTTTGCTAATGACTTATCACAACTTGAGTTAGAAAATAAAAATAATACAAGAAAGTCAGTCAACTGTGAATCAAAATACAGAGCAGGATATCATTAGTTTAATCACATGCTAACCAGGCATTCACAGCACTGTTCTGTGGATGGGTGACACTTCAGTGTTATGTTTTAGCAACTCAAATTACTTTTGATTATATAATTAACACTATGTCAAAAAATTCCGGAAACACTTTAAATGAAGTTGGTCAACTGCATATTTAATTCTTGGTCTGACAAAACATTAAATACATTGATTAACAGAATTAACATTGACAGATTAATAAATAAAAACCAAGGGAGTAACTGAACATACTGCATATTTAATTATTTTCCATGTGCCTTTGTATAAATTAATAAAAATATAATTTTTTATTGTGTTTTTAAAGACCCCCTCCCAGAAGAATCTAGTTTTTAACCATCTTAACATGTCCATATGGTGGTGAGTCGCCGGTTTGAGCCCCCAGACTGGCAAGAGGTTGAGGTGGGAAAGTGAGAGCAACTGCTTGTCCCAGTCACCACCACTGTGAGCCCTTGAGCATGGCCCTTAACCCCTGACTGCTCCCCGGGTGCTGCACCGCGGCAGCCCACTGCTCCTACTATGTATAAGGTTAACTTTGAATAGGATGGGTCAAATGCAGAGAAGGAATTTCCCCAAGGGGATCAATAAAGGTTAGATTATTATTATTAAAAACAAACCTAAAGAGAAAAGTATTCTATAGGTTTGTTTTTTCATACATGCATGGCTGAATTACTACCAACAATGCATAGCGTAGAATGGTTTTACAGTGTTTGCGCACAGTCGTAGGTGAGCTGGTGTGCTTGAGCTGCAGGTAAGTGGGTGAAGAAAAAGACAAGGATACATTGGCACATTCATAGAACTACATAGTAAAGGAAGCAAGGGTACATCCAAGTCATTTTAAGGTGTGTGGGAAATTTTCATGCTTCTAAATATGTACTTTTAATTAACATTAAGTTTTTAGAGCTTTCATTAATACCAAGAGAGGAACTTTAAGAAACAAATTGTGCAGGTGAACCCTAATTATAACACAATGGACAGAATTATTAATCGATTAACCAGTTCAACTATTATATTAATCATTATTTTGATAATCGATTAATCAGTTTGAGTTGTTGTTTTTTTTTCAAAAGGAAAAAAAAAAATCTGTCTATTTCCTGGTTTCTTTCCTGCTCTGTGGCAGTAAACTGAATTTATTTAGGTTGCGGACAAAACAACAGAATAGAACATTTCAGAGTCCTGACAACTAATCGATTAATTGAGATAATAATCGATAGATTAATCAACAATGAAAATAATCATTAGTTGCAGCTGTAATACACATTATTTCAGCTTCTGTCATGTAAACAGCTGCTCTGTATATTTTCGGTGTATTCAGTATTATAATCAGTCACTCTCTGCCACATTGTATCTGAAGCCTCTTAGCCTTTATTCTGTTCTTCCTGACTGCGCCTGTTCTGATGATCATCTGCTCGCCTTTTGACTTGTGCTTGTTTGTCTTTTCACTGTTGACTCTACAGCTGCATTTTACCCAGGGAGAAACTGTTCTTACCACAGCATGCTCTGCCTCAGGAGTCTGATTATGGCACCAGACCTTGGACAAATTGAAATGTCTAATACTTTTCCTGCTGAACTCATGGAAATTTGAGTGTCACTGCTCATGCATGTCTTGAAGACCCCCTAAGGTGAAAATAAAGTTGTTGTTTCCTTTTTCACCTTTACCTGAAAAATCATATCATGTGTAAAATAAGCAGTCAATAAGCAGCTGACTATTTTCACCTTGAGACTGCAGAATCCCAATTACAGTCTCAAAAACACAGATTCAGACAGAGGTTTCATACATAATATAATACACCACATTATACTTGCCAGTATGTTGCATAGAGTAGTTTTACAGTGTCTGAGCAGAATCGTAGGTGAGCTGGTGTGCTCGGGATGCAGTGGGCTAGAAGGAGAACGCTGGAAAGAGGAGGGGACTTCATGAATCTGCATAGAAAGCAACATGTAGAGTTACATCCAAGTCATTTTAAGGCAGGAAGGGATTGTTTTCATAGAAAAAAGTCTAAATATGAGTTTTTAGAGGTTTAATCAGATCAGAGAATAACTTTAAGTGCTGTGGTGTAACACGATTAGTTCTCGCACCTCATCGATGGAAACAAGGCATCCAAAGTGTGTCCAATCAGGCTAGACCTGAATTTTCAAACATAATATCAGTGAAATAAGAAAAAGTATACTGTTTTTCAACTTAAAATTAGCGTAACCCAGTCGTGAGTGCGGTTCAGTCTGCCTCTCACATGGACATACAAAGAACAACAATCATTTATTCGATTTATTCAGATGCCCTGGATTTTCAAGAATACACTCCGAAGCAAAGCACTGAGTCATTTCATGACAGTAAGAACAGAAGGCAAAGTGAATCACTGTTAAAGCCGCTCTGTAACAAAGAGAAATAAACCATGTGGCGTGTTGTACGGTGAATCAGTAATGCTGCAGGACAAACAGATGGCTTCCACACTGAATAGTTGTCCAGTTTGTCATTAGATTCTCTATGATCAACTTTTTAAATTTTCCAAAACTCCACACAACGAATAAACAATACAGACAGCGGATGATACCGTAATGAGGCCAGACCACACGATCCATCAGTCAGTCTGAGAGCGTTTGTTACTGTATTTTAAATGATGTCCAAAAACCAGCACAGGCTCTCTGCATCGCTCTAGTGAACACCTCTCCCAAACAAACACATGATGAATTTGGATTCTCTGCATCTTTTGACTCCACCATTTGTCAGTCTTATCCTGAACAGAAAAGCGAGTGCTTCCTTCAGCTATCCCTTTCCCTCCTCTTGTCACTGTGACCTGCTGGTGCACAGAAAATACCACAAATGCAGTGTGGGAGCTAAAACCGAACACCTGTGTGGTCCACTTAAGCTAGTGATGAATTCTCAGCTGCATGCACTGGAGGAGAGCATAAAGAAGAAAGGAGGAAAGGATTAAAACAAACCTGGCGAGTGGAAATATAACACTATTTCACTGTGAGGTTGACAAATGGCATTTGAATTGATGGCCACAGTCGCAGAATGGCATGAAGAGAATCAACCTTTCAAGACATCAAATGGCTCAGTCCCAAACGCTATTACTGCAGTAAAGGAGAAGGATAATCAGCCTGTCCATAGATTACAATTTAACGGCTGAGGGAAACGCTCCCAAGCCAGCCTGGGCACATTTAGCTAACATTACAAAGGACCTCGCAACACCAATAATTTGCACCTTCAATATCCCAAACTCAATCCTAGGGTTCATACCCTGTGATTGAACTGATAGAAATGATAATAGTTGCCATCAAGGGTAGTCTGACATTTAACACCTACGTAATCTGATTCTTTGGACACAACTGCCTCGAGCAGCAGGTTTAATATCTGGAGTTTAAAAACTGTGTTATTTCACTTAATTGATGTTCAGTTTAATATTTCATTCCAAGGACATAGATGTACAAATCATAGGCTGGACAAAAAAAAAAAAAAAAAACTCATAGAAAATCTGCTAAAACCTATTCAATAATGTAGAAATCAGCCCAAGAGCCTCATTTAACATTAACCAAGGTTTCAAAGGCTTACATGCTAGGAGGCTGCGATAATGTAGATTAGATTAGATTATGCTGATTTGTTGAGACGTTGTGGAAAGATTAGCGAGGACTTTCAATTATGAGGGGACAGACCCTGCTGACACTCAGACATGTTCAGCTTTCTAAGTGTCTGAAAGTCCTCCTGTGACCCCACCTGTCCAGCAGCAGCGGGGGGAAATAGTGCGAGCTATTTCTGTGTGTGTTGACCCAAAGAAGACCCTTCACACTGTCTACATTACAAGCCCACCTCCCATATAGCTAATACGACCTCCACCCGCTGGAACTGCAAAGGGTCACGGTGCAATCACAGTCAACTGCGACAGATGTATGTGGTTTCCCAAACACAAGCCGTCTGTGGCACTAAATATGTGCCTAAAGAAAAATTCAATAACACGACAAAATGACAAACAACATCACAAACACTGGCAGTGTGAGGTTCGTAAACTAATTCAAGTCGACTCTTCTTGAAGGTTGTTACCAAACATTCAAATGAGGGAGACTGTATTTACTGAATGGATGTGAATTTGTTTGCAGGGGCAAATTAATGTAAACAACAAAAGGCTTTCTAAGGTACTGGATGTATTCAGTCCGTATATTAAGCGAGACAAAAAAAAGTCACATCTTGTTAGATTAAAAGCAGAATAAAAATCACAGAAATGCTTGAGGGGGAACATTTGTGTATATGTTGCAAATAACTAGTAAATTATTTGGGACTAGGGACGCACTGATATGACTTTTTCTCTCCCAGTGCCAATTAGAATACTTCAACTTGGGATATTTGCAGCCACGGAGCGGAGTAATAATCCATCACCGGGAAATATAAAGTAATTGATTTATTCATGTAGCATATTTAATACACAGTGGTTGCTCAAGGTACTTTGTAAACTGAATAATAAAGGGAATAAAGTTTGGGACTAACCTGGAGACGAGCTACAAAGACTGGACACAGGAAGATTATTTTCACCACCCTGCATTAGGCTTTGACAGTCAGGAAGGAGGATAAAACTTGCAAGATAACCCATTAAACCATGCGAGAATGCTATGTGTTGCATGTTTCTGTACCTAAACTGACATGGACAGTAACAAGTAGCCTGTACTGTTTATATGCAGGGCTAAAAATGCCAAAAAGTAATAAAATTAAAAAAAAGAAAAAAAAAGCACAGAATTTAAGTCAGATACTGAAATAAGAAGCATCTTTATGGAATTATAGAAGCTGCCATATTGTTAGTTTACTTAGTCATGCCAAGTGACACTGCTGCAAATATGAAAACACGTTTATGAGAACATCTGGTTGCATGTGGAACTCAAGACTGGATTTTATGTTTTTATTACACACGGTTTTATCTGCAGACTCGCAACACAGTCCAACTTGTTTCAGTCAGATGTTAAATCCAAATCATACTCATGCAACAGCTTAACAGTCAAGCTGTGCCTCAAATTAATTGTAGAAAAATATAATAATACATTTTAAAATGCATGGAATTGCTGGGTTTTTATGTTAATATGTTCATGAATTGGCGGCCTGCCCCAGCGGACTGAATTTTTTAACCAGTGACAGAGAAATGACATTGATGATGAATCTCTCACATCACGCCTCACCCGCTTAATCAGGTCAGTATCGGCACAGCTTCCAATCCAGTGAATCAGATTGGTGCATCTCTGCTGTCTGATGATTAATCCCAACTTTTATAGCGCATAATAATTGTTTTCTGGATAAAAATTCACGATTTACTGGAAGGGATTTTCAGCAACACCGTCATAAAGCAGCTGAGGAACTTTTACACGAGACCAAATGAAAACACACACAGAAATCTGTGGATCTAATCCTTCCATTACATACACAAGTTTTTCTTTTTAATGATACAATTTCTGTTAAAACACAATATGTTTAGGAGAAAAACTCTCCACTTGGCATCTTAAAAAAAGTCACACTACTTCCACCGAGGAATCTGTGCCATACAGTTTTAATTATTTGTGGGATTACTCGAGGCCTATTTCTCATCTTATCCAAACTATAATAATAGAAAAAGTGTTGGTATAAAAAGAGAGCTTAAGCAGCTTAACCTCTTTTCACTCAGAAAAGATCACCCTGGGACATGAATCATGCAAGATGATTATTTGTGAAAGGACTGAAATAACTATATGAATATGTTAGTAGAAGAAAAAAGACAACACCTTGAAAAAAATCCATGAAAAGCCGGAGTCACAGATTTATTTTGTGGTTGTCTTCGAAGAACTCCAACAATGAATTGCTTCTCTGAACTGTAATAGAAAGTACCTCAGAGCTCATTCCCTGTAGCAAAGCTCTGGAATGGCTCTGCAGAAGTTATGATGGTCAATGCAAATTACTGTAGCGGTGATTCATAAGACGGCCCTCCATTGGTGCCCTCTGTGTCAGTTTATGGCCGTTATAAACCACAGCCTCCATCCACCTTAGTGCTGCACACATTATAAAACAGAACCAGATGTGGACTAGAGAAATACCAATGAGAACAAAAAATAAATAAAAATAAAGGCAGTAAAAACTGTGAGAGGACAAGCCAAACAGTCTCGGATTAATCAGCCAATCTTGAAAGCTTTTCCATGAGCAATCCCTGCTCACACAACATCTCCGTCACCTGATCCCTGCTTTTCACACCCCCATGTAGAGGATGACACCATGTGATGTAGTGTATTAATAGTTCTGATCTGAATGCTGCTACAGTGCATTATCCTACTAGTTGATTTGGAACGATGCTACTATTTCGCCACAATACACTGCCGTGGGTGGCACAACAGATTTGTTAACAGTAGGAGAAAGAAACAATTTAAAACAAATGAAATGAAGACGCTGGGAGCTAAATGATTCATGGCATGGGGCTAATGAACCAGCGGTTTTTACCAGCTTAACTATTCATTTTCATGTAGTTAAAAATGAAAACAAATACTGAACACAGAAGCCAGGGAGCTGTGTCAAGAAAACATCTCAGAGTGACACAGCGAGGGAAATAAAGTTTGTTATACTTTAAGGGAAAAAAAAGCCACAGTGAAATGTTTCATACGTCTAAATTTGTAAAAATCTCTGTGTGCTTAACCGTGGACTGAGAGGAAAAATAACATCTTGTTGTTTCAGCTCCTTAGAGGCAGTCATAGTACATTGACCTGGTTTTCTCTGAAACTGTTCATTTGAGTAACCACAGCAGGGGAAAAAAAAGTGCTCTGGGCCCTTCAGGCTGTCATGAGCAAAGAATAGAAGGGCAGCAGTTGGCATCAAGCCCCTGTTTCTTTATTTTGCAGTAGCACTGCAGCATGAAAGCAAGATAATTAACAGTGACAAAAAGCCATCTAAATAAGGAGAAAGCATGGAGACTTGTCAGGTTTGAGCTTGCTTGCCTACAGACTCCTCTTCTCTACAACCACACTCCTCCCTTGATGAGCCAGTCAAATCAAGCCAACGCCAGAGGCAGCGCAGTGTGAGGTCCTCTGACCGGCGCCAATATAACACATTTAAAATGAGTGAAAAAGAGGCAAATGTCTCAGCTAATTAAAGAGCGGACTGATGAGAAGTTGCTGCTAGGCACAGGGTACAACAATGAACATAAAAGCGAATGAAGGACTTGGCACAGGCCGGAATAACCAGTTTTTTCAAAAAGGAACAGACAGATTTAGGCAGAATTTGATCTAGTTTGTGTTCCCATGGCACAAAAAAAATCTGCAAAAAAATTGAATTATTCTGCTACAGTAAGGTAATTTATTTTGAAAGTACAGAGACAAATGTATGCAAATACAGAAAGTACTGGCTAAGAAAGCAGCATTCTGCTTCAGGAAGGGTTGCGGTGCCAAATTAGAGATGATGCTCGGTAAGTTTAGTTTTTGCTACAAGATCTTGAAAAAAAAAAAAAAACAGATCCCCACAACACAACATTAAAACCACCTTGTAGCAACCAATAACATAATAACAGCCAATAATGTTATAACTTTGGCCATTTTAAATGTAATAAAGCCAATAACGTAATAACTTGCCAATAGTGTATTAAAGTTTTTGAGCCAATAGCGTTCATAATACTCTTCAGGTTTTTTTTTACATTTGTAAATGAGTGTTCATGTTCTATGTTGTATATTGGAGTTAAGTGCCATTATAGTGCCAGTCCAGTTATTTAAATACAGTTTTAAGTGAGGACTGAATCGTTTTTCCGTGAGAAATGTTTGAAAAAAGTTTAATGAAATGTTTTTCAAGAAAAAAATGTGGTAAATTCACTTGACAATGCAACATCCAACAGAGACACTGACATGGAATTATTAATTTACACATCTAAGCAAATAAACAATATTCTAAATAAAGATTTTGTACAACAAATAATTCTCAAATTGGCTCTTACAACCATAATTAAGGAAAGTGAGAGCTACATTTGACGTATCCTTGATGAATGAATATGACCACTATGCCATCCACTATACCTGTTTCTGAAGGACAAACTGCACAAAAACTGCACAAAAAATATTTTATTTCCAGAAATGCAATAATATTTAAGTATTATTACATTATCGGCTGTAGTTATTACATTTTCAAAGTATATTTTTAATGCTAGGCCATTATCGTAATAACTTATTACATTATTGGCAAAATGTTATCACGTTATTGGCCGTTATTACGTTATTGGTTGCTACAGTCCACCACCTTTGTCCAAACTGACTTTTGCATGTATTGCAGTATAATTTCATGTCATGCCTCTATCAGGAGGAATCAGCAAATACCTTAAAAGTGAACAGCCTCATCAGCCTTCCTGCTTTGTTTTCAGTGCTAATTAACAAATTATAACATGCAAACACATCAGCAACAATGGAGAACTTAGTAAACATTATACCCGCCAAACATGTTATCATGTTTAGGGCGAGTATGAGGCTAAAGTATCCATCCATCATCTATCTACTGTATATCCCTGGACAGGTCGCCAGTCTATCGCAGGGCCACACATAGAGACAGACAACCAAGCACACTCACATTCACACCTACGGACAATTTAGAATCACCAATTAACCTCAGCATATTTTTGGACTGTGGGAGGAAGCTGGAGAACCCGGTGAGAACCCATGCTGTACAGGGAGAACATGCAAACTCCACACAGAAAGATCTTCTAGCTGTGAAGCGATGGTGCCAACAACCGAGCCACTATGCAGCCCACTAAAGTATCCCTGTTTTTATTACTTTCCTTCTATTCCTCATGAACTTTTCAGACATATTTTTTTGTGCAGATCCCACTAGATGCATTAACCACAGAGTTTTATCATGCTTCAAAGACATTTTGACATTCATGGACATGTAACTCATGTCTTTTCAGTCTGCTTACACATTTTTCTTCCGCTTGTTGCAAGAATACAAATTTTAAGGTTCATCAAGGTGAAGACATTGATTGAAAAGTTTGACGCAAAGGGGCAGAAAGATTTCACCCAATTATCAGAGTGCCTGCGTCAGTGTGCGAACCGAGGAGACAGTTATATTCTTCACCAAGCCCTCAGCGCGCTCCCACATCTGTGCAGCATCGCAAGTCGAGTTTGTTTTGTGACTGTAGGAGAGGAAAATGAATGCTAACTGTGTGCAGAAGGCTTTGGGAATATTTCCTTCAATAGTTTAAAGTAATCCATATGTAAATAGCATGCTTTACTGAAAATATAGAATGAGGCAATTCCCCCCAGCCGGGTTCTCAGTAATCCTCGTCCTCATTGTCTTCAGCTTACTGTCGATTTCATGTCTGGCAGTGGCATTAACTCTCTTACTCACAATATTCATTTGGCTTTTTTATCTCCTCGTAGAAGTCAGTATTATAGTCAAAAACAGCATTTTAGTCGCTCTGCAAACATGCATACCACTAAGTTTGACGAAATTAATTATCTTTTCTTTTTTTTTTTGCACATCAGCATCAGCACAAACGCTGCACACATGAAATAATTTTCCAAAGAGTCGTGTAATGAAGTGGAATTTTAGTGGTGGCAGAGTCCCACTTTTTAACATTAATTTGAGGTTATAGTGTGAATAATTTATCTTCAGACTTTGCAGAGTATACGTTATATAAAAAAAAATTCTGAAGCACTGGAACTATGCCAGAAGAGAAGACTCCCAACAACAGAAGCGACTGTTATTCAAAGTCTAATGTTCAACGGTACAGAAATGGTAAACAGTTAGAGGTAATTTCTCTCTATTTTATTATATTATTTTTTTCAGGAGCTCATTGTGTAAGCCGAGAGAAAGGGGAGCAGATTTCAGCGTGCGGTCAGCTTTCAGAACTCGGCGGTAAACGTGTCCCTTGTGTAGCGCCAGAGAATAAAACATGTGTCGCTGCGTAGTACCCCCCCCAGTCCTATCGCATGTCCCCACACAAGACTCCCACTGGGTTTTCAGATGGTGTTTTTCTACAGCCAGTGTGGGACAATGACAGATAAGAATGCATGAATTATATGATTCACGTCTGGGGTTTCAGCAGGTGGTGTCACTTCACGTTTGTTTGGAGGGGGGGGTGTTCAGTTCCTGTAGCACCCGTCTGCCTCTCCAAAGATTAATAGAGACACGGCGAAGAAAGAGTGAACCTTTCGTTGGGGCTGTTAAGTGGCCTTGTTCTTTGAGCCAGTAAATAAACGATGGGAGATGGTTTGCGCCAGACGTGGAGCAGGAGGGAAGGAAAGAGTGGGGATGAAGCTGTTGATCATCCTTGTCTCATATACGTAATGACCCGGAGATAAAGTGGCAAAATGGGACGATTGTTTTTTTTTTTTACCCACCAGTGACAAATGCAGAGGCAACACTTAAAATTCTACTCTGCGGTTGAGAAGTAGCGGATGATTAAATGCTGATGGAGAAATATAGCATTGTCTTCCCCTCTTGCCTTCATGCACAGGACCGACTTAACAAATGACTTCACTCTTAAGAATACACGAACAAGGATCGGTGTTGGACAAGTTCTACCTGAAGGCCCTGGCTTTATGGTGAATAATGGCGGCGGAATTCTCGGGTTTTAATCATGTATGAATCTTCTGTGATTTATAAAGCGAAAAAATGCCAAAGAAAATACAGTTTTTTAGGCGAAGGCAGGGGGAGGGAGGGATGCTGGGGGTGGAGAGCCCTTTTCTGACCAGAAGCAAATCCATTTACCAGCAGGGAAAATCTGAGTGGGGAAAGTGAATGAGTAATGGTCTCCCATGCTAGGCAAACTGCCACAGAGGTGCCCTGAAGTGAAGCATTTAACCCCCCCATCTCCTCCAGTGGCATTACTGTTTGGCCAGCACAGGGAGGCGGGTTAAGTAAGGCAGCCATCAGGTGTGACTGTACATAAAAATACTGCTGGAAAAGAGGATCTGTGTTCAGAAAATGTCTCCTGTATTTATTTTCCCCATATGTCCTCATATTTTTTTCTGAAAATATGAGGATATATTTTTGCTTATACATTTTCACAGCTGAACATTTTGCATTTTGTATATTCAAATTGCCACCACACATGGCCTTGCCTTTCTAAATCGTTGTGGCGATTTTATTTTTTGTATTTTTTGCATTGCTCTTCTTATTTTAAAACCCACTTTTCTTTTTTTTTCGGTGACAGTTTGCCTCCAGCATTGCATTTTGTTGTTACGAATTCCTATAAAGTGCCTCTTGACACGTCAGCCGCTGAGCTTTGCAACTTCTCACATCAAGAGGATATCTGTAACAGGGTTGGAGAGCTCGTTCTAACACAATTCTTGTTGATATATTATCTTTCATCACAAGTATTACCACAGACATTTATCACGCCAGTGAGCACCAGCTTTCAGTATGACACTGACAAAAGGCTCTTTTTTTGGGAAGCAGAAGTACTTGCCAGAATAATCCCGCTCGGATCACAACCTCTTCAGATGCATTTTAGGGGAAATTCTTAATTCGGCAAGGTCAGCGTGATAACCGTTCTTCAAACATTTCACTCATGAATCTCATTTGATAGCCTCGCTGCTGGGTGTATTGTACACTTCATTTACCAAGTTGACTTTGCTTGGCAGACTGATGATTTAGCTGTGAATCTTGTTGGCTAGATAATATGCTGTGTGCTTATATTCTTAGCTTGTGATGGCCTTCACAAACTGAATTACTCCGAGAGCTATATATAATGTTGCATGTTGCGTTATGTCATAATAATGCTTAAAATATTTTTAAAAAATAGGTGCTCGTGGAACATAAATGCTGCAATCTATGTGCAAGACGCTGCAAAATCTTAACAGAAACCCTCATCCCGGTGAATTATGAGTTCTTAAAAGCAGTGAACTGACACATAGAGGGACTCTGTGAGGTGGCTTTTTCATGAATAACAACCACTGACATGTGTGTGTTCCTAACGGTCAGTAAATCATCCCTCCTACTTCTGCTGCTGGCAAAGGCATGACAGTTGTTAGCAGTGCTGATGCTGTGGTCGCTTGTTGACGCCGGCTGGCATTGTTTGTTTACTCAGCTCTTTCTGTGCTTGTTTACCCACACAGCCTGGCATCAGTCATCCGGGGTCAGGTCCTAACGGGAGACGGGACGCCGCTGATTGGAGTCAACGTGTCTTTTCTGCACTACCCGGAGTACGGCTACACCGTCACGCGGCAAGATGGCATGTAAGGCAGCCCCTGTGCACACATGCATCAGTAGGTGCAGCATGCAGGGACACACAGCCATCCATCTGCATTTATCAACACTGATTTACATGTCCAAACAAACACAAGCAGTCGCTCAGTAGCGGCTCAGTCCTTAGGTCCAACCTATGCCCTTGCAACAATTTATTTGTGGCATACGCTGCTGTCCCCGGTGCAGTGTGGAAAAATGCAGAAAAAGCTGTCCAACGGTGGGAGAATTGTACTGGCGGTTTTCCAAAAGGCGCTCAAAACAAATCGAAACAGCAGCACATTGTGCCCTAGAACAATTCCTCATGCAAATGTCACAGTGGTGGAGGCCATTTTGAACCAGGCTGTTTAAAATGCATTGAATCAGCAAGGATAGAATCAATCTGCCCGCGGTGCAGTAAAACATGGGATTACTGTCTGACCTTCTCCTGCTATTACCACAGACGGGTCCTTAATAATGGGAGTGCAAACACATACAAGACAAACGTATGTCACATATTTTACGGGGAGGGTCCACCTCAGGTAGGAGCTTCATTTCGCAGATGGTCATCAGAGATTGTGAGCCCGGCCTTCGTTGGAAATCAACAGATAGAGGCCATGTTTATGTGTCGCCAGAGTGGAATAAAAGGCTTATTGAGTGGCAGGGAATTGTACAGCTGTTGTTATGAATCACAATCCTTGGGTCCCCAGATAGCTGAGGATTAGCTGATTTCTTCAGATATTCCGCCCTGTAACTCTTCTGACAAGGAGCGTGATAAATGGTGGGGGATAATCACACTTGGTTAGCCAACAGATCCGCTCAGTGTGTTAAGAAGTGGGGGGCAGCATCAAAGCCTGGCCTCTTGCAGCTGTGAGCTCCCCACTGCCCAAAGTGGAGAGAGCTTGAGAAGGAAGCTGTTTTAGGTCAGCTGCACAGCTTGGCTGTTGGCGCGCAAGCTCGTGTGTGTGTGTGAGTATGTGTCATTCTGAGTGTGACCGTGTGCATGAGAGACGTGCATAAGCATTCAAATCTGTGGGTGTGTGCGTGCGTCTTTGTGCGTGTGAATGCATGCAATGTCACCACACAGATGCTTTACCCCCTGGGTAGTGGAGCTCGCCGAATATATAGAGCAGCACTTCAAAGACTCGCCCTTCATTTCCAAACCAGTAACTTTTCCCTGAGTAATGTCGGACTAATTAAAACCAGTTCGCCAGAGAAAACTCCCAAGACTCGACACTCCAAACCAAATTCAACCATAAAGTGTCTTCTAACGCCATGCCTGGTTAAACACAAGTCATAAATTAGATTCACTGAATGATAATAATATGTGGAGGCTGAATAGAGGGAACACACTGGTTAAAGGGAAAAAATCCTTTCCTTTGAAAAAAGGATTATTAGGCTAGTCCTGAAATAAATATTTACTGAGCTACTTTGCAC
>OMNN01024854.1:0-16869 GCA_900302755.1 Chromis chromis
ATCTGTTTTGCGTAAACACACCCTGCAGTTCAGCCTAGGTCAGCTGAATAAACCCCTGAATTTTTGTGACATGATTGTTGTTTGAAGCCGAGTGACCAATGGCTTGCGCTGAGGTGCACAAAATTTGTAGTTTTTTTTTTTTTTTTTTTTTTACAAAATCTGGTTTGAGAAAAGGGTTAATTTTTTTTGAAAAGTTTTAAATGAGACATGTAGAATAAAGTGATTTTGAATAGATTGGTTACATTTCCCCACTAAACAGCACATCACAGATGAGTAAGGAAGTTGAAAATCCAACAATTCCTTCTGTTTTTATACTTTTTGGCTCTGATAAATGGTGTACTTTTGTCAATTTTGTGAAGATAGCATGCCTTCTAAGCCTGTTCTAAGCCTAAGGTTTTGGGGTTAAGAGGGTTTTTTCTTTTTGCAACTTCATTTCAGACTATTCATGTCAGCAAGCAGTAACTTGGAGTCTCTGCTTGTTGCCATGAAATTGTAACCCTCCATAAACTGAGAAACTGAGAGAAACTAGCTGTTTCTCATTGTTTTCAGTCTTTGTGCTAAGCTAAGCTAAGCTAAATTAATCAGCTGCTGGCTGTAGCCTCTTCTGTAATTTACATACAGTATGTGACAGAGGCATTGATTTTTCCTCCTGTTCTCATTACCAGGACATCAAATACTGCTGGTGTTCAGAGATATGCATAAGGTGTCTTTTGGTACGATGCTACCCACATCAAAAATCAGTGTTGATAGATGTACAGGAATTTTTCCAGTTGATAGAGCAGCAGTGTTACAGAAGTTTCACCCAGGAAGCTGAGGTTCCTGTCAGGTATCAGACCATATTTTTTCACTTAGTTTCATTTTATTTTGTGACATGAGTCTCCTTTTCACTACTTTGAACCCTTTCACAGCATTATCCACATGTTACAAGGCAAACTTTTTGGTGCCTGAAAAGGAGCAACACCAGCAACATTTTTTAGTTACACTGCCATGCGATCTATTTCTAATGTTGCCAGATTTTTATAGATCTATCGAACTATTTTGAGCATTGAAAAATGACACTTATTAGTACCCCGTGTGTTCAAATTTGATGCTACAGTACCCTAACTAAGCAGCAGTATGTGACGAGTTGGAAGTAAAAACGGTTTTCTCATTGAGCCCTCAACTATAAAACAACCAGCAACAGATACCTTCAAGCACATATGTACAACTAAAACATACTTTTTGTATAGTCTACTCAGACCTTCCCCACCAGTGTTAATATTAGTGGGAGTTAGAGCTCATGAATGTCTCTATGGCTTCATGCACACCAGAGATTTGAAACATTCTGAAATGGGGTAAAGGGCAAGTTTTAGAATAAGCTTTCACACTCATTTTTGTCGACTGTTAATGTGGCCCTGTCTATGGTAAAACACTTGAGACTGTTTTTACATAGTGGATTTAATACTGCAATCTAGTAATAGGTGTTAAAACTGGCCTGTTAGCTGATGCTTTATGGAAACTTTCCAATCTAATGCCTCGGCGTTGGAAATCCCAATTAATATAATAAAAGTGGAGACTCTTCTGCACTTCAGTTATAGCAACTGATCCAGGTGGAGTGATGACGGAGTGCATGTCCAATCACACAAACCACACACAGAAGCAAGGGCATGATTTTAATAAGGAACTGAATGGCTGAGAGTCACATCCACGGCTTCAGCTGCCAGTATGATTCTTCTTATGGTAATCAGCTCGCCACTGCATTTGTTTTCCATGCAAATCAAGCTTTCTCATACATTTGCAGGTGTTTCTCGGTGCTAGAATAGGACGTAGCTTTCCGTCCTTACAGCAGTGCAGCTGATAAACCTTAAATGTGTGGTATTATTCAGGAACACAAGATCTGAGGGCTTGGCGAGATGGAAATATTTTCCTTCAACCTCTGCCCTTCGCTTTTTTTTTCCTCCCTAGAGTCGTATCTCGTTCTCTGCCACGCCTTGCTTTTTCTTTCTTTGCGTTTTAACTCATTTGTCATTCTGTTGTGTCTTATTTCTTTCGTATTTATGGTTTTGGACACACCATCCCACCTTTTATCCCATTGTAAAGCACATTGACTTTTTTTTTTTTGCATGTTTTAAGAAATATGTCTGAGCAATCCACTTTATTGTGCCTAATATAGTTTGTTACAACACAATTTGCAAACTTCTTGGACCCTGAACTCAGCTGAACTCCCATAGCAATAACAAATGAGCACAAGTGACACTGCTTGGACATACCCTTCATCTGTGTTTATGGGACTGTGTGTATTTGGATTCCTCGGATTTTTCCAATATTCATTTTTTTACCGCTATGTATGCAGGCCTACATGTGCACCCGCAGGACCCGCTGATACACAATGTACTGTATATGTTTGCATAACTGTATACACAGCGTATGAATGTGAATGTGTGTCATCTGCACGGTCACCTGGCCTGAAGCATATCAGAACTTTACTGAAGTCAGAATAAGCAGTTCTTCTCGGCTCATGGGATAAATATTTAGTCTGCAGTATAAACACAGCGGCCTTCTAGGAATGCTCTGTTCGCGTACGACCGCGATGCTTTCATCCTCCTCCTGATAATGCAGGTGAAAGACAAAACTGTTGATTCGTCCAGATATGCAGCACGTGTAGCTACAAACCACTCTGACACCAAGAAACATCCATATATCCTCGTTATCATCAACCCCTCTGCTCCTTACTATTACTATGACGTATTATGATATTATGGGATTACCATTATCTTTTTTAGGCGATAAAATGTGAGTCTGTAGCAGCTCTAAAGCTAAATGAGGCAATTCTAAATAACACGTAGGAGTGCTGGACAGTTGTAGACCTTTTACAGATAAGAACTAGTTCATACGTTGTGTTGCTTGACCACATCGGAAACCACATTTCCATTTAAAGCCATCATATCTCTTGGAAAACATTCATAGTGTTGCTCTAAAGAGGCAGAAATAGTTGCCTTAAGAACAAAAAGGGGAGCTTGGGAAGAAGAAGCTGAATCTCGATTCTTTCCTAACATCTACACAGCTGGATTATAACAGCATTGAATTCATGTAAATGTAAAATCATCCGTTTCATTCATGTCAGCTTCATTTTTCTTTTCTGTTTTTCAGTTGCAAACACCTTCACTAGCCCAAGCAGTGCCGTTAAACATGTACCTACAATGGTGTCATTCTTTAGCCAGAGTTACTGTGGTTAAGGCAGATATTATTTATTTACTATCTTCTATGATTATTAATTCTTGAGGTTTCCAAGACTCAAAAATGGGTTATAAAGACACTCACCGGTTACTTTATTAGGGATACGTCTTAAATTGAAGTGCATTACTATACTTTTGGTGTCCATGAGTCCACTAGAGTACGCTCAGGTCCACACAATGTAAATTTTGGCCATGTGGACCCTTCTGTGGAAGTATGCATGCTGCTCAAAATTTGTATCTGAATAGCAACTATGCTACTCAGGCAGTAGTGCACATGCACGTAACACGAGATGCCAGTCTTTTAAGCAAACAGACTGGAAGTGCGCTAGAAAGTAGCATAAGGCCAATGTTACATGAAATTTTGTGAACATAACCCAGTGGAAACCTGCATGCACCCCCAAATTTGTGTCCACCACAAGGGCAGTAGCATGCATGCTAGGCAGAAGTGTGCATATGCAGAACACGAAGACACAACCTACTGTATGGAACAAAGTCTGTTCAGTGGACTCCAAGCAGACAAGAAAGTTGTTCCATAAGGCCAGTGTTATAGTTTCTGTAGCCACAAGTACGTGACGGTTCACTGGAGTATGCATGAAATGAATTTCGTCATTTCCCAGTCAGAGTCCACATGGATCCCTCCACAGATGTTCCCAAAATGTGTGCCTTCTTCAAGGGTAGTACTGCACATGCTTAGCAGTTAGTATGCTTGCATGGAATACATATAAACATCCTACACTGCATCTATGGAAAAGAGTCCTCCTAGTGGACTCCATGCAGGCTAGAAAGTAGTATATTAGATCCAATGTTACACTTTTTGCATCTACAAGTATGCAAGGGTCCTGCTTGCGTCCATGTGACGTAAATTTCGACACAAAGCTGACAGTAGTGCACATGCTCAGCCAGTCATGTGTATGTGCAGAAGTCATAGATATGACTTACTGCACGTGTATGAAACCTCTCTAAATACACTAGAAAAGTAATAATTCTACATTTTACAAAGCTTAGTGGTGCCAGCCTTAATTTTCATGTGTGTTAAGGAGGTGGACAAAACATTAGGAGAACTTTAAGTGACCTCAATAAAACCATAAAGTACAACTAACACCCTTTTCACAACGTCACCAATAACTGAAAAGCTTTGTAAAAGTAGAATTAATGGCACAACTGTTGTACTATATACAGTAGCTCTTAAGTGTATTGACACTAGCAGGACATGCAGTTCTATGGCACAAAGGAACAAAATATATCTGGCTTTAGCTAAAAAGACAGTACTTGATAGTAGGATCCATCTATCTTTGGTTTTCTTTTCATCGGATTCTTTAACAATAATAAAAATCTGGAATCCCACCAGTTTCCTCCATCAACCTCCCAGCAATCCTCCCTAAAACAGACACTTTAAACTATCGGGGTTCTCCTCCCATTATTCTTGCAGCACTTTGGTATGCACCACTTGTAAATTGTTCTGCTACTTTAACAATTTGTCCTCAAAAGAACTTGTCTACAATGAGTTTAAACATTTACTTTGTCTGATTTGGATTTGACCACTGAAACATCTAAATCTGGACGAGCAGCATAAACTCAACATTTTTATGTGCACACACACACATAAGCGCACAGGAAGGTTTTAAGTTCTGTGGAGGTGTTTAATTTCCCAGACAGTATTGTCATGTGGTTTAACATGAGCTTCAGCAGGCAGACTTGAATGTTTGTGTGTGTTTGGGTGGAGGATGAGAAGAAGAAAGAAGAAAGACAGGAGGTGGGGGTTGACAGATCCATCCCATCTCGTTTTCTGTCTCAGGAATGCGGCTGGAATCCAAGCTGGACTCCCCTGTTGGCTCCACCCACACTCCCACCACCTCATATCACACATACACACACATGTTGCGCAAGTTCAGTTGGGTCATTTTAACCATGAAGTAAGTGTCTGCCTGTTCTAACCTGTCCAGCTGATATGTAGCCTAAAGCCTTTTGTTTTTGGTGCGTATATGTGTGTGTTGGGGGAAGGCAGCACCTGTCCATTCCTTTAAGTTGACCTCAATAGTAAAGTAAATGGTTGTCAACCAGAGTTCAGCTTGTTGTTGTAAAGCACAATATGTCATGAAAAGGATCAGTTTAGTGTTGTTTTTTTGTTGTTGCATTTATTCCAGCCAAACATGCACGTAAAACAAGATTTCCGAAGAACAGTGCCTCAGATTCTTTTAATCCATTTGCAACTTGTATGTTTGAGTGCAATGGGTTTGCTGTAAATTACAAGACTGAATAGTGAGACTACTTCCTGCAGGCCTGATGATGTCTAGTTTGTCTGATAAGAGCCATTCTTGAGGCTGACATGCAGTGAAAGAGCTCTTAATTTGCAATTCCAAGCAACATTACACTGAAAATGAAGAATACAACTGTTTCTTTCCCTTTTATACATGGGTTAGTTGCAAACAGATTGCACAGCAAAACTGATGATGATTCATATTTGTTTCTGTGATTGTTGAATCCTGCAACTTGCCAGTCCAGTATCAGTTTCTTAGGTTTTCAGTTGTTTTTCTTTGTTTTTTTTTGCTTTGCTGCATTGCATCAGTCAATACAAATCTATGATATGCCAGCCTGATCTTCCAAAAATTACGTTCCTATACAACAAAATTGCATTTTCAATTACATTTTGAGGAAAACATTTTCAACCAGACAGCCAGGGTTACATATATCCTAACTGGCAAGCAAATTTGAAGCAAAATGTTGCAAAAAAAATTGTCAAGAAATGTAAATTAGGCGTGTTTCCAAGGTTAACTGCTTTGGAGCAGATAAACTGAGCTTCATTGTGTTTTCAGCAGCTTGTGTAGACTACGTCATGCCTGGCTTTATTAATAATGAGTGGGACAAACTTGAAGCAAAATAGGTTGTTTGCCAGTTCCCAAAAATTCTCAAAGAAGAAGAGAGAAACACAAATTTGCCATCTACAACAGAAAAATGAAGAGAAGTCTGTTTTTAATCGAGAAAGTTGCAAGTATTCTTTCAAGTCAGCTGATATCAGCCACGTTTCATGCTGTCTGGAGACAAAAACAAAGAAAGAAGTGCAAACAGCTGGTCAGTCCCGTGAGTTAAATGTTCGCATCAATGTTTCCATCTCCCACTACGCACTTGAACTCTGTCCAAAAAGTCAAGCACTATTTCGATTTTGGCCTTTTCTATTGACTTTTTGATGTGTTATAACTCAAAATGTGCATAACAATACATTACCGAAGCACAATTTATGACGTAGTAGGAAATGTTCCACTTTAAAAGAGCCATAATGTCCACCAAAGGAGGAAGGAAAGGTCATGGTGGCATAAGTGTGGACACATAAAGCTGGGGTTTTGTTCCATGTGGCATATTTATCTTTAGATTTAAATTAAATTTTCACTTGCTGCATGGTTAGATTTAGGAAAATATCAAGGTTTGGGTTAAAATACAACCTTTTCACAGCATATTTGAAGCTTCTCCTTACTTGTCATAACTAGAAATGCAGTGTATTTTTATCTCGGACCATAACATTTGTGATAAGAGCATAACAGCTGGATATGCCAGTAACATAACATACATTTTGAAAGACAAAGGCATGCTCATAATGAATCACTTCTAATCTCTCAATTTTCTCTATCGAGTTCATCACTTACCTTAAAATTTGAGACCTTTGCTGCACTTGTTGCATTTATCCAGCCATATGGGAATACAGTGTTTAATAAAATGGAAGGGAAATAATAATCTTCAGATGATTTAGGTTTTCTTCCAGTAAAACACGACATCGGCCTACTTTCCACAGTTTTTATGAGTTAAAGGAAATGTACCGAGACCTAAAGAGGTAACTTATTTTGCTCAGAAATCATTACTGAACTTGTGCTGCTAAGCTACTCAGAAATGTAAATGTTCCCTGTAAGTACCACTCTTAATCACTCCTTTGCATAACATTATGCTGCCATAATGTCAGGTTAGGTATGAAGGATGTTTAAGGTGAATGACGTCCTGCACTTATCAACGTCTTTATTGCTATTTTCAATTCTATTTATAATTTCAGTCCAACGTCCTCGTGTCTGATTTTTCCATTGCCGAGAACTCGCGCTGACTGCGTCAGAGCCTTTGAACGTATAAACTATCTCTTAATGCTTACGTTTGAGAAAGATGCTTTCTTTGTTCTCACTCCTACAGCCAGGGTCAGCGGCAGTGTTTACATCACTGAGTTGTTGCCGTGGCAACAGACGGAGCCTCACAGTCAGAAAAGGGGAGAGAGTCTGCGAGAGTTAGATTGAGAAAATGTGTGATAAAATTAAATGAAACAAAAGAAAAACAGGAACAGGTTTTGGGCAGTTGCAGTACGAAAAACGAATCATTACTTTTGTGTAGAATAAATCTGTGTAGTGAGCCGACATTCCTCTCAGGTGCTTTCACATCATCTTTGACAACAGCAACCCTCATTCAACACGGTCCATTAGCAAATGTTGGTATTTAGATATTAAAGCAAATGTTTTCCACCAGCATATATTATATGTATAGGGGCACTCCATTGCCATTTTTTGGAACACTTCCCACAACCCTGCATTGAATTCTACCTTTACAGTGCATTTTGTATTTTTCCATAGATTTATTACAGGACATCTGGAATATTGACAGCATCTGCTGGGTCAAAAATATACAGAGAGCAATGCTAATATTTGATTAAATGTCCCAGATCTGCTTTTTGGTCATTCTTGGCTGTCTCTTGACCATCCTGACCAAATGTCTCTCAGCAGCAGGTAATAGTTTATGTTTTCTTTCTGATTGTGGCAGTGACACAACTGTACCATACACTTCATACTTATAAACAATTGTTTGCGCAGTTGATTTTGGGATCTGAGACATCTTTGAAGTGGCTCCAAGTGACTTTCCTGACTTGTTCAAGTTAGTGATTTGCTTCTTCAGATCTGTACTCAACTCCTTAGACTTCCCCGCTGTAGTGTTTGTGGTTGAGTCTATTGAGTGTATAAAATTGGCCCTGTTCAAATCGTCTCAGAGGAGTCACCAGCTGTAGTCAATTGTAATCACTCACGAGAAGCTGTGAGGCCATGCCACTAAGAAAATTTGACAACACAACTGTCTAGATTACTGAAACTGACCATTTAAGTAGCTGTTTGTATATTTTTGATCGAGCAGATTTTGTCATATTTCTTTAACATAATAATGAAGTATATGTTATGACTGAAGTATATGACTATCTGGAGACATAACATGAATTTGATAAGATTAAAGAAATGAAAACTGGACTTCCCCAGTGATAAATAGAGCACTGTAGTTGTAAATAGCAAAGTAGCAAACAGCAAGATAAGGGGCAGAAAAATGAAATATTTTATCGTCCATAAACATCATGGCTTGATAGCATAGTGACCGATGGTCCAACATTGGTGGAAATAGATTATATAAGCTTTTTAAGACAAGCAACAGCCTCAAAAATAGTCCAAACCACACTGCAGTGACTTGCAGTATATACCAGCATCCTTTATTTCAATGTACTTTAGATTCTCTGCTCCATTCTATAAACACAGGCTACGAACCAAATCTAAACATCAATTTTGCGCTGTTATGATTGCCCAGCATGTTTCAATAGCTGACTCGATCCACAGTCGGCAGAAAGCAAAATGGAAAGATTTAATAACTTCATAAAGCCAAAAAAGCATGCAGGGAAACATTAAAAAATTCGAGCACAGGCTGCACACACACACTGTATGAGTGCGGTAAGTCATTTCAGAGCCTATTAAATCTCCATTAACACACAGCCTCCCTGCTAGCCCAAGCTAATCCGACCCAGGTGTGTGTGTTTTTGTGAGTGTTTTGCACCTCGTCCCTCCGCTGCCCTCTCCATTCTCTCGGCCTTCCTCTTCCCTTCTCTTGACTTTCTCTCCATCTCTGGCTCTTTTCCCCGACTTCGTATCTGCGCTCCAGCGAAAAATGTCTCCTTTTCCCACGCTCTCACTTAAACCTGGCAGCTCTGCAACAGCAAAACCTCCTCCAATTAGGTCAAATTAAGGCAAATTGCAGCTCTCAGTGGGGAAACCAGACTGACACACCTCGCTGTTAGGCTCACCTACAGTCTGGGAAAGACAGCTGTGGATTTGAACTCCTCCATCATCAACCTATAGGGCCTCCATTGATTCTTCTATACACTCAATTCTCAACATCTGACCTGCTACATCCATCTGTGTGTCTTTTTCTGCCCTTAATCTTCATTTTAAGCATTTGTGAGTGAGAAACAAAAAGATAGATAAGATATGAAACTAAAAGACAAGCCATCTGCTTTCTATTCAGCTGAACAGCGAGGCTGAAAGATGATGCAAAGTGACAACAGGGTAATAAAATAGACAAAGTGATGAATTCAAGAGAAGCAAAATGAAAAGATGAACTATCTTTATCTTAAAAACGACACACATTGACATACTTTGTCTAAGTTTTCTTTCACACTTGTGTCAGCCACAAGTGTTTTCTCTGTTTATTACAAACAATGCTGTTGCTAATGCAGGGAACATAAAAATGCATCACTTTCAAAACTCAGTCAGCCATATAGAGCAGCAGAGGGACCATTGGTTTATCTGGAAAAGTCAATTAGTTGCTTGCTTAACCCTCTGAATTCCAACCAGGTTCTGCTGTTTTTTGTTCCTGTCACATTTTTACTCACTGTGGGCTAAGTTGTCATTGTAATACAAAGTCCTGCACCTCTATGGGAACAACACAACCGTCAATCAATCAATCTTTATTTATACAGCGCTTTTCATACAATAGTGTAGTGCAAAGTGCTTTACAGGTTAAAATCAGATTAAAATCATTCCCACCCTTCCCCCATCCCCAACGCATACATACAAGACCACACTCATACCCCACCCCACTCCCTACACATACGCCCAAACACACACACGCACATACACCACCACCAACAATATGGACATCAGGCTGGGTACGGATGAACCAGGTGAGTAAACACCAACAGGAGCCGTCTGTGCCGAGAGCAGCAGATCGGTCATGGCCACCAGGGGTACCAACACAGGGCTCCCAGCGGAGGCGGGGCCGAGACCCCTAACCTCCACCCAGGCACCACAGGACGGCACCCATGCAGGCACAACTGACCGCCGCTCTCGACACAGAGGGCTCCCTCGGAGGAAACACTGGCAGAACCAAAGAATGGTAAAAAGGAAAGGTAAAACAGTAGGCTAAATAAAATAAAGCTAAAAGCAATGAAATAAGCTAGAAATAAGCTTCTTCTAGGCTAGAAGTAGAGAAAACTCAAAAACATCTCTTGTGCAGTATGATGACGTTATGAAATAGAAAAAAGAAAAATCTAAAGGTCAATTTCTTTCATTATTTATTTTACAAAAATTAAAAATTCTGGAATCAACATGTAGAACATGTCTCCAAGTGCCCACAGACGTTAAGATTATTGGATAGATTATCTTTTTATCTTTTTGCTTCCATACTAGTGTTCTATCAGCTCTGTGTAAAGACAGCCTGCAGTTCTGACCATTACAGCCAAAAACTCCCTGAATTTTTGTCATGTAACTGTTAGTCATAGCTGAGTCACTAATGTGCAGAGGATTGCAGGATTTGGAACTTTTTACAGGATCTGGTTAGACCAAACAGTTATTTTTTCAGTGAATTTTTAATCAGACATGTAGAATAAATAGATTTTATTAATTTATTTTATTAAACACTGTATTCCTATATGGCTGGAATTTAAGCTTAGATCTGGTTAAGTTTCCCAACAGAACAGTGCATCACATGTGAGTAGTTCAAGGACCGTTGAGGAGAGTTGAAAATCCGAAGATTCTTTCTGTTTTTACAGTTTCTGGCTGATAAATGGTGCAATTTGGGTGATTTAATTAAAGATAACATGCATTCCAAACCTGCCATCAAGGTTTGGGGTTCAAAAGGGTTCATCTTTATTTGACTCAAATCCAAAATCCTTCTTTTCAACTTTTTAAAAAAGTCCTCTTCCATCTGAGTCTAAAAAGTAGGCCAGTAATCTCTGAATCTTCTGGGGACTAGTGGACCTCAAAAACTAATATGTTATGCACACACACACAGACACACACATATACACACACTCCCTCTCAAATACGCACACATGAATGTTCTGGGAAGGTTCGCTGCAGGAGAGAATATGATCTCTGCTTGGAAGTGACGCTGTTCCCTACTAAAGCAGTACAAACACACATTGTTATGTTTGTGTGTCCGTGTGTGTGTGTGTGTGTCTGTGTGTGTGTGTGTCAGTGTGTGTGATATGTGGGTGTTGGTGACAGTACAAACAGCTCCACTCCACTGGAGCTGTCTTATGAGAATACTAAGCGAGTGTGTAATAATAACAGTACATGCCCACATTTACCAGAAGATTTTATTGGTTAAATAGTTTTAAGAGTAAGAGGAAGGGGGGCTGTTCATTTGGAAAATCTATGTGCAGATTGATTGGATAAATGCTCTGTGGCCCACAACAGGTTTAGTAAGTAATATCTGTATAAATAAGGTTTAAAAGTTTGAGGGCTGTAAAGCATTCTCATGAAGTTAACACATTTCAGGATCATATTGTTGGGTTTCTCTCCCTGTCCAATGCATTTTAAACAGTTTTATTTGGCCCCGGCGCTGTGAAATATGCTCCTGCAGCTGCAGCTGGTATCGGCCATTGTAATGTTTTTGTAAGATACTTATGACACAGAGAGGCTGAGGAGACAGATGTGTGCAGCTGTGACTGGCCACAAAGCAGCCCACCCACATTTTTACGGTGATTCATCACTTGTGCGCGTCTGTTTGTGTGAGAGAGTCAAGATACTGCCGAATGTTCCCCAAGTTTGGCCACCTTCTGGGAGATTCATTGGAAGCTTACTGGTGCCCTCTGCTGGCTAAACAGCTCTCGACATTTACTTTTTTATCTGCAATAGCACAAAGGCTTTCACTTAAACTTTCAATATACGACATTATCACCATTATCATCTTAAATAATGCCGGTTTAGAGGTTAAATATCATTGATTTAGTTTTAGGTAAAACCTCACAGCCTGCAGCCTAAGCTGAAGGCTGGAAATTTGTTGTAATTTGAGAATGTTTTGTGTTAAACCTAAGATACAAACAGATAATACAAGGCTACACTTGATTTAATAGGAATGGGTGATGCATAAGTATGTATTGCCTGTTAAATACTACCTCAGTACAGTAGTAATGAGTCCCAAGAAACTCTAATTGTATGTGTTGGTAAAAAGTTATGTAAGAAAGATCAGAGAATGAGATGTTTGGGGTAGACAGTTATTTATGTGCGTATTACAAGAACACACACACAAATGATAAGCCTAAAGTTAATGTTTACAACAGGCAATCTGAGTGCATAAGCCAGTTTTATCCCTTATTTGTGTACACTTTATTTAATCTGTATTTAAACAAGCACGGCCATTGAGAGCAAGCTTTACTTCACAATGATGTCCTGATCACAGTCTATAAAATAATAAAAACACACACAAGTTACTGGATACATCAACAAACTATACAACATACAGACCGGCATCAATTTAAAGAGAACGCACTGGTCTATGTCAGTCCCTGTTTAAACAAAGATCAAATTAAATAAATACAATAAAATATATATATTTGGTAGGATTAAAGACAAATTACTTCAAAATTATGAGATTATTTTCTTGTGATGATGGGATAATTTGTCATAATTAATAAGGGGGCAGTGGTGGCGCAAGAGGTTAAGCCCCTGGCTTCTGATCGGAAGGTCAGAGGATTGAATCCCTGCTGCAGCCACTGTTGGGCCCCTGAGCAAGGCCCTAAACCCCTGACTGCTCCCCGGGCGCTGCACTGTGGCAGCCCTGCTCCTAATAGGATGGGTAAAATGCAGAGGATGGATTTCCCCAAGGGGACTAATAAACTATAAATTATTATTATTAATTATGATATAAAGAGCTTCCAAATTGTTTTGTTCTTTTGGTGAATGCGGTGACCTGCAACCTTTAGCACAATTTTATTTCATTTCACATTTTAACTGCTGTCACTGCCTGCATACTAACTGACACTATAGTTATTTCCACTACACACACGTTATCTATGTCTGATGCTTCAAAATCAAGTAAAAGTTCAACTTCAGCAGCTTTTTATATTCTTAAAGTCCATCTCCAGTCTTTGACTCAACACCTAGAAACTCTTCTCTGTGTATCAGTGTTACATATTTAGATTTTTTTTTTTCCTTGAAAATAATCCCTTCCTGCCTGAAAATGGCTTAGATGTACCTCTCCACAATCATCTCTATTTAGAATATGCAAATCAATGAAGTCCAAAGGAACCTTTTTCCACATTTATTTCATAAGGCGGTTCGTAAAAGAGGGACCGATGTATCCAAAGGTTTCAATCAGACTTTCACACTGTCTAAGTTGCAAAGATGCATTTATTACATAATATTTCAATCCGTCATCGGGCAAACAGTCTAAATAAAGAGTTTGATTGAAACTGAAGTTCCAACTCTTTCTACACCCACAGCTCGAGCACACCGAGCACACCAGCTTGTCTATGACTCTGCTCAAATCCTGTGGTTTAGGTTTGTTGT
The DNA here is from genome assembly GCA_900302755.1 of Chromis chromis. Taxonomy (NCBI): domain Eukaryota; kingdom Metazoa; phylum Chordata; class Actinopteri; family Pomacentridae; genus Chromis; species Chromis chromis. The sequence continues at coordinate 13,781 of OMNN01024854.1, forward strand.
CTAAATGTGCACACACATGGCAACTGCTGATTTTGCTCATGATTTGTGTTTTAGCATATACAAAAAACATCATTTGGACACATTAACAAGGGAAAAAACTTAAAATAACAATTCATCTGCTTCCATCCTCTACATTTTGACACTTTTCAACAATTAACATTGTTTTTTTTATGTGTGAAATACATAAAATTGCTTCCTAAATAAGAGAATTGAGAGTTAAGGAGTTTGCTGTCTATATGCTGTTTGCAGATGGAGATGAAAATCTGAGAGAAAAGTTTTACTGAAAGTGTCCACTAGATGGCGTTAGGACACTCTGCTGCTTATTCTCACTCAGCATTCTCCAGATAATACCTTTCTGATAAGCTAATGCTCCACAAACTGAAGTTTCCTCCCGTTGTCACCACAAGTTTTGCACCGTGAACTTGCACGGACTTTGAGAAAACCCAGTTTGACTGCAGAACTTGATGGCCGATCCTCAACGCACACTCACACCTGCAACCAATTGGCCTCTCCTGGAACTAAGACTGCGTCGACCCATTCCTCCGCTGAGCTATTTTTCTATTTATAGACGCAGGACTCACACTGGGCCTAAAATGCCTGCTGTCTCATTCTGTTTTGCTTGCTTACTGTCTGGCAGATTTGTGGGGGTGAAAGCAGGGGAACAGTGGGGGTTCTCCAGTTCAAATCACTTTCAGGGGCAGGAGTTATATTGATTTGCATACTTGGATGGCAAAGGTTTGCTTTCTTTAGAGGCTGCCAGAGAAGAAATGTGTTGAGTTTATGATGGATTCATTCGTAAGTATAGAATGTCTGCATGAGTGTCACTTGAGAATCTGCCTTAGCATGACTTCATCTCTAAATCTTTACACCCCACTGACCTACTGACCCTTAAAAGAAACTTGCAGCTCACTGTACTCGCTTTGCAGCAGCATGCATGTTTGGATGAGTAAATGTTTGTTCTGCGCTTGAGTCTCTGAGACGTTTCCAACTGATTTCAGCCCATTGTTTGAGTTGACTCCCAGCAGATAATGGTGACTCCCGACAGCTCGGGCCAGGAGAAGTGTGGAAAGAGCAGAAGTGATAAGATGCAGGGAAGAAGACAGCTCACTCTGAATGGTGCTCAGAGGTTTTGTGGGAAAAATCAAAGCAGAAAGACCAACATTTAGTTGTTACAGCTTCTTAAATTCAAGGATTAACTGTTTTTTTCTTTCTTACTTTGCAGTAAACTGATTATCTTTGGGAATTTGGTTTATTTCACTGCTTTCTCATGTTTTCTAGGCCAAACAATTACTAAATGAACCATAAAAAATAATAACATTAATAAATAATAACCTTGCTAGCAGCCTACTGTGGCTGAATATAATGATTTTTGTTCTTGGTAACCGAAAAATGCTCAGTAAATTTCATGTCATGTTGACTTTACCCTAAGGGGGTAATAGAAGAAAAACTCATGCAGTGCTAGAAAAGGAAAAGATACATTCTCTGGAGATTTTCAGGCTGTTAAAATGGCCTCTTAATTCAACATTTTTATTGTTTACAAGTACATTTTGATTGTTTTTTCCCTGAAAGAGTTTGAAGATCATCAAAAATATTCAAATTCATCCTCTGGGCGTCATAAATATTGACACACTAACTCATAGCTACTATTTTTCAAGACGCAAAGTGAGTGAAATTAAGTCAAACTTTCATGTCATGTTGACTTTATCCTAAGGGGGTAATAGAAGAAAAACTCATGCAGTGTTTGAAAAGGAAAAGATACATTCTCTGGAGATTTTCAGCTGTTAAAATGGCCTCTTAATTCAACGTTTTTATTGTTGACAAGTACATTTTGATTGGTTTTGCCCTGAAAGAGCCAAAAGATCATCAGAAATATTTAGATTCAACCTCTGGGGGTCATAAATATCGACACACTAACTCATGGCAACTACTTTTCGAGACACAACGTGAGTAAAAGTAAGTGGAAACCACATAAACTGGTCTTTAAAAAGGGAATTTTGTGCAGACCTTTGAAAGATGACACTGATTTAGCTGCCCTCAGCTCCTCAGGCAGGATACTTCAAAGGAACCTTCATGTCAGAGAACAAATTGCTGCATGCTTTCTGTGTAGTATTTGGAAGGGCGAAGCTGGACCTGTCCAACAAAGTCGGGCTGCGATCCCAGCTTGGTTCTTGTTTCCTCAAAAGTGGAATCAGCCTGGCGCAATCTCAGCGCTTTGCTTCGGTTTGCTGCATTTAGCATAAGCCGCAGATTAGAAAGAATGAGGTTTGGGAGCATGAAAGTGAGTCAATAAAGCGAAGAATGGACAGGAGTGAGCTTCTGTGAAGAGAAATGGAACCAAGCAAATAAAGAGAGGGATGGGAGGAAGTTGGGGGTCACTCAGTCAGTAGCTAACCCTTTTTCAGTAGGAGCCCTGGGGCCTCGGCATGAAGCTCTGACCTGGAATTCCAAATAAATAATTCCCTAAACCTCCTCCGAGGACGAGACTCACGCACGTAAGAGAAGGGGGTGCAGAAACCAAATTGCACAATTTCTCCAAATCCATGGCTTATTTAAACTGGTTTACCAAATATTTGATTTATTTGATTAGCAGACACTTGATCAGTCTGTAACACAAACACATCCATGCATGCACGAAAACATTCACAGGTATTAATTCTCAAAGCTTAGCCCTCAAAGTAGCCTAAATCCTGCATGTGCGAGCAGGAACATTCGGTTAATCCTCACCAAACACAGCACAAAACTGTTTTATTCAGTCATAAATAGGCATGGAAGGGGAGGCATGACACTGAGGTCAAATGCTCTGCAGTAGATAGAAGTAATTAAAATACACAGAAGAGAGAGTAAACAGGCTACTATCCTGGGTTAAATGACTTTAAACTAGCAGAAAGAGAGGAATAGCATTGCATGTGTGAGCGCCGTGAGCAAGATGTTCTTGCAAGTTTCAAGCAAAGTCTCAATATTCAGATAAAATCTAAAACAAAATTGGATTTTATTCCTTTGGGCTCATTTTTTCCAGCAGTGGGACAGGATATGAAGATGTAGTATCCTTTTGATGTGACTTAGGAAGACTGATGCACACATGCACAGTC
>OMNN01024854.1:16889-27575 GCA_900302755.1 Chromis chromis
CACACATGCACAGTCACTAAAACACCAACATTCAACCTACGTAACCCTCAGCAAAATATCAAGATAAGGCTCTTTGTTAATTTAATATAACATAATATTAGATATCTGCATTAATAATAAAGGTCAACTGTGGTACTAAGGCGATTTGAGGTTTGTAACTCTCATACTGAGCCTCATACTTTGCAGAAAGTAGAGGATTATTCTGGCTGATTAAAGCTTAATGGCTCATTTTAGTAGTTCTGGCCATCAGTGAGTGCTGAGATCTGGAACAAAGTATAGCTGCAACAAAGTCAGACTCTGCAAGAAACACAGATAAACAGACAAGTGTACTTGCCAAATAAATGATACTCAACTCGTGGCTGGTTATTTTGTCGTATAAACGAAAGAAGTCTGTTTTATTTACTTGAAATTAAAACCAATGGATCTATTAATTTCTATGCCAACTTTTGTATGTCCATTAAAACCCATCAAACTTAACCGATGTTTCAAAATACATTCAAGTTAACATGCTTTAACTTTTTGTTAACATTTTGTCAACCAAGCATAAAAGTCTTTTCTCTAATAGTTAATATTGGTTTTTGTTATAATTTCTGACATTTTCTTTCTGATTTTTATAGGTGCAAATGGAAAAAGTACATCATACACCCATGCAACACAAGCTTGATCATGAAGATGAACATAAACATCATATTTAATTAGCCAGACCTGCAGCGTGAGTCTTTGGCTATAGTTAGCAGAAGGCTAAACTTTCAACATAGTCCCTCCCACGCAAGCTAACCAAGACTCTTTTAGTCTTCCTTTATTGGGTTTGCAGTGTATGCGGTTGTTGCCAATGCTGAAATAACAACTTTCCTTGCAGGAATATCTGCAACTGAATTAGGCTTTCCTCAGTCAGGATGTGCACATGCATCTGCATTTGTAAACCAGCCAATCGGAACAATGCCATCTCTCTAACAAGACCTGTAATTGGTCATAGTCTTTGATCATTGGCTAGATTATCTAAAGCCTGAAAACAGAACCAAGATAAAGTACAGAAGTCTAGTTTTCGTTCAGAGAACTACCACCTAGCTCAGTTTAAAGCTAATAATTACCAGGCCTGGCCACCTGGAACTGAATGGCTCAGTTTGCAAGCTTGTTATTGGTTGTTGACAGGACAGTAAGTTCACATAGTTTATTAAAGGCAGATTTGTACCATCAAGTCCTATCTTAAAAGTGTTTGCCAACTATTTCACTTTTGTGGTGCAGTTTCTATGCTATCAGGGAGGAAAAAAACAAAGTGGATGGGTGCAACCACAGTTAATTAGATATGATAGTGTCGTCATTTTAGCTCTTCATTCCAACAGTGGACAGCACTGTCAAGTTGGCTTACTTTTGGTCAACAGTATATACATTTAATTGTGTTAACTGTTGGTGTGACTGGGCTTTTATCCTTTAATATCTGTTGGAGCACCTGAAAAGAAAATAGCAAGTGACTGGATGGAGGAGTTGGAGAACACAGCTACTTTTCCTATAGTACATTGCTTACTTTGGACAGAAAGTTCTAAAACAATCCTAGAAATAATTGTGGGTTCACTAAATGTTCTCAACTGCTTTTTCAGCATCCATCATTCTGTAACTGTTCCAACATTTGACAAAGAGCAGGTGTGTTTTGAGATGTTCTGAAAGGTTTTAGTTTTTTTACCCAGTGTGAGTATCATATCACCAGAGTTTACACTGATTGAGTTCAATTCATAAGTGGGAAGTTGTAAACTTAACACACCATGACATATGTGAGAGGATCTTATCCATGTTTCCCCTCTGGCCCATGACAAACCACATTAGAGAGGACATTAGTGGATGTAGGGGTCACTGTAATACACACATACTGCAATACACAAGGGGATAGACGTTTTTGCCTTCAGACTTGAAAGTGCACAATTAGATCATCCACCCACTGCCTTCGGATTGTCTCCCACACACACAATCACATTCATACACACCGAAACGTAACTCAACACTGCTGCTTTTCTCACTGAAGGAGAGGTTTAATCTGCAACAGACACACAGATTCTGGCTACGGAAATTAATGTTTACTTTTCAGACGTCTCTATTTCAAGCTGCTCTCTTTTCCTTCATTGTTGGGAAAACATCCCAAAGGAGATGTGAGATTGCTAAACCAAAATACTGCCAAACAAACCCGCTGTTTCATATGGTTCTTTTCAATGGAATATTATGGAAACTTGTCAAAAAAATTGCCATGTGAGGTATCATGTTTCTGTGCGCAAATGAGAGGAGGCATAAGATGTTTTTTCATATACACTATACAGTATGTTGGGGTCGATGCCATCTCCTGTTGGATGTTAAACTGAATTTCATACTGCTATTTAAATAAGTCTTATTACCTTCTGGTATGATTGCAAGATATTGCTTTATAACACAAAATTGTATACCTCTGTCAGGTTGCAGATCAAACTTGACCTTTGACCTACAATTCAGTGTCAGAAATCTGTTTTCAACATATGTCATCTCAAGGCACTTTACATAATGGAGGGAAGTGGTGGCGCAACAGGTTAAGCCCCTGACTACTGATCAGAAGGTCAGGGGATTGAACCCCACTGCGGCCAATGTTGGGCCCTTGAGCAAAGCCTTAACCCCTGACTGCTCCCTGGGTGCTGCACCGTGGCAGCCCACTGCTCCTGCTATGTATAGTAGGATGGGTAAAATGCAGAAAAAGAATTTCCCCAAGGGGATAAATAAAGTTTAAATGATTATTGTTAATTATTATTATTATTATATTTAAGTGAACATCTACAAAATCAGACAGAGAAACCCAACGAATCCAAACAAGTCCCTTTGAGCAGTTCAGTGGAAGGAAAAAACTCCCATTTAACAGGACCTCTAGCAGAACCAGGCTCAGGGAGGGCAGCCATCTGCCTCGACTGGTTGGGGTGAGGGTAAAGAGGAGCGAGATCATTATAGGAGATAGAAATCAGACAAATAGCGCATAAGGGAACACTGGAGAGGTTGGTGAGGACATTAACCGCAGACCAGAAACATGTAGCTCTGCTGCCAGGGAGACTTGCACATAAATTTTAAATTAATTATATAATTAATGGCCAAAAATATTTGTAAGGTGCCACTAAGCTTGACCTTTGACCTCAAACTCAAATAATTTTTTTATTTTTTTTTTTTTTTTTTTGCATTTTATTTATTTACTAGGACATTGTGCAATGACATTGAATATTCCCGTAGAATATATAGATGGTTGCACCAGATTTAGCGTAACGCTAACTCCCATCTATAGTCCTCACACAAAAGACAGACAACATAGTGCAAATTTTAAAAAGGTGCAGTTTCCCCATACCTTGAAGAGGGGGTACACATTACCTGATGCAAAAAAAATAGACATCAGCACAATAGTACAGAATAAAAAAGATGTGCAGGTCTTTTGTGGCTTTGTTGGAGAAGACTGATTGGGAGATGGTAGACCTTCTTTTTGGGACATTGTAGTCACCCCTGGATGCAGACCTTAATGTTCTGCTTAGTTGTAAATTTAAGTTCAGTTCAGTAAAGTTAAGTTCATCTTGGACGGACGGACGGACGGACGGACGGATGGATAAAAAATGGCTTGATGAAAGTGTGTTATTACCAAAAGTGTAGCAAATATGCCAGAATTACATTCTAAAATCACTACATTTCTCAAGTAAGTTATGGTGAGCGGAAGAACATAAATACGACAATGAGATAAAGCAGATCCTTTCAGTGGTGCTACAGGTGGGTCAACATTGACATTTTTGCATGAAATATGACTCTAACAGAATTTTTTCAATAGTTTCTCATGAATTTCAAGTAAATCTACAAACTATTACAGCTGTATTTGTAGAAATATATTTTAGAATCTCCTAATATAATTCAAATTCAAAAATCTGCATTTGTAAAGACACCAGTAACTGTAGCTGTCAGTGGACTATTTACTTTGATCCTCCCCACTGCTTCTGTAAAATCTACTGTGGCGCTTCTGTAACTGTAGCTCTGCCATAACTCCTTATGAAGTATAAATCCAGTTAAACACTGGAGTGAGATAGTGGCTACCAACTGGCTCCTCTTGTGTCCCATTTGTTTAATGCAAACATACTTTGCTAAGCTACCACAACTACTTGGACAATGATGTATTAGCATTATAAATCCCTCACATGAGAAACTTCAAATCACTAGCATTTACTGTTATCTTCCTATCCGGTTCTCGATCCACAGTTTCATCATTGGAGGCTTAAACTTTTGCACAAAAAAACCTTCAATAATGCATATGTAACAAAAATGTACGTATCATATGATGGTAAGATGTTGCTATTTCAGCTGGAAAAACTGAAATGTTTGACATTCCTTACACGGTTTCTATTACCTCCCTCAAATGCAGACAACATTCAGGTCCACCAGCAGGATGTTTACAACCAGACTCATTAAAATTAATAAGGGCCCTAATCAAACTACAGCCCTTTGCAGGCCCATGTGCATAAATCCAGCACTTCTCCCAGGAGAGGAAGTGTACAAAAACATGCTGCAAAAATCATCTATACCATCACCAGGATGTTTGGCAATGAGATACTGTTTTTGTTAGGACTATATTCTGCTAAAACTGTTGATTTAGGAGGAGGTGGCTCCAAAATTGAAGCTCATTCTGGTGCAAAATCCACCTTAAATCAGCTTGTGGTATCACTCAACCAATTGAGTAAATACTATAACTCATTTTCTAGCACATTTGCATTGTTATCTCATTCCTCAGCACCACACTAAATCCTATATAGACAATTCTAGACGTCCTTTAACCCCGATTCAGGATGCTGTGAGATCAGACTACGCCTTAAACAACTGTGAACAGTTCCAGAGCCTGCTGCTGCGAGCCAAGAAAATCCACCTGTCTTCCATCACAGCTTCGATGTTTTGATGGAAGCTCTTGCAACAGCGTGATGACATCCTATATTTGACTCCTCGATCCACAGCATGCTCCGCTCGCTCTGCACTCTCGCCACACTGATACTGTAAAAACCAACAAACTAAAGAGAAATTGCACCTCTATAGGTTTCTGGATCTTGGCTGAACTGTCCAAGGTTGCATGGATTTTCTTATAAGTGTGTATTTTTGGAAGGAGCATTCCAAAAATGTCGAACCCTCAAGGTCTTGTTCCCTCCAACGCAGCCTCATCATTATGAGGGAACTTAGGGAGGAAATTAGGGAGGAAAGGCAAAATGGATAGCGGTTCGGTTCACAAGTTCAAGCCTCTATGTTTCCTAAAGCATGTCCAAGAGAAAATATGTTCAAACAGGGAATGCTGCATGTCGAGATTTAGAATATACGGTATGGGCTGCTAATAAATGGATGTCTACATCAACACTACTTGCTTTTTTTGTTTCAGCTGGGAGCTGTTGATCTAATTAATATGGTCTAATCCTGAGTGTTTATGATTGACTGCTATTCATGATGCTTTTTCTGGAATGCAACACTGTCTTTGGTTATGAACTATGCGTTTTTGGTGGAGTATGGATAGACTGACCTCTTTGGAGTACAGAGTGCTGACAGTAAAGGTATTATTTCCTTCAGTTTTCAGTCTTAAAACTGCCAGAAGTTTCTTGCACAAGAATCTTAGTGTACAACCGAAACGTAGCAGAACTGAAGAATCCATTCCAATAGTTTCCTGCAAAAAGAAGCTATCCTCTTGTTCTTTATTAGAGGCTTTGCTGTATCTTTTTTACAATGCTAAGGCCATGTGTTATTGTCGTTATAAGCACTTCAATATGGACCACTTTTGCGAGAACAAAAACTAAAATTGCTGGATCCTGGCACACAGCCATAACCTGTGTCAGTTCCTATGGTTCAAAGCATAAGCAATGGCAAACATGTGCAGCAGTTTTTATGCTCAAATGCTTCAGAAAACATGGAACACAAATTATTTTAATTTCACATACCTTGTGGGTCATTGGGTCAAAATATAACACAGTACTGTTGCATGAGAAATTCTACCACATAGCCAACAAACTGTCTCAAGTAGATCTGGGCTCCAATTAATAGTTATGTTTTAATTATTAACATTAGAGAATGTTGTGAATGAACACTCTGAGCTGAAAAGGCGTTTCAAAGGATGGGACTCACATACCCAAACGTACATGTGCGGCCAGATCATTTGCCAAAACATAGAACAGAGAAGCTCAAAATACAAACCACACTGAAGGAGTGTGATTCATTCTTTCCTATGGATGCCATTACTAAATAATATCTATACACAGCAGGTAGTTGTTTGCTGCATTGTTAATGGTTATAAAATTTTCAAAACCTTGCATGTGGTAGCTTTAGCTTTGCAAAAGCATGTACATGTGTATGTGTTGTTTACAGTAATATTTTCTGTGCATCCAACAATATAGCAGAAATGTCTCAGTGTGACTGAATCATCCAGTTAAACTATAGCTATGCTAGCAGCTCTGTGAGGCTATATTTAGGCACAATCATAGTTCAGTATGTTAGCATGCAACTATTTTGTAATTAGCACTGCAAACAACAGCTGAGGCTGTTGGGAATGTCATTAGTTTTATTAGGGTTTTTTTGTTTTTTGTTTATTTTGTTTTAGCAAAATACTCTATATACAAATAGAAATTCTAACCTGATAGTTTTGCAAAAGCAAAAGTCAGAGAATCATCAAAGTTATGACGATGTTTACATCTGGGAAGCATGAATATCTGTTCAAAGTTTTGTGCCAAACCATCCTGCAGATCTTGAGCTTTGTTGACTGTCCTCCCATAAAGAAATAACCCCACTGGCTGTTTGCGCAAGAGGCTTATTACGGCCCATAGTTACGCTTCAATGTGACCTATAGTGGTCTATGACGGGGGCAGAGGAGGAAGCATGATGATGTAGTTAACAAACCACAAAGTCCCCATGGACTCCCAGGAGGTTGGGGTGAATGGATGGGTCAACAGAATTCTTGACTTTAACCCAGGAGACTCATGTTTGCTTCTCATTTCAAAATAAGAGTCAGCATTTCTTTTAGCCATGACTATTCCATAACCTTACGTGTATGTTTATTATCGTAAACATGTTCTCGTTTTTAACCCAAACACTGATTTTTGCCAAAACCTTATCAAGTTGTTTACATTCTAATGGTTCGCAGTAAGAATATTGGTACACATGACCTATGTAGTCACACCATTTAGGGGGCTTGTTGGATAATATACAAGGTAAGCAACCTGCAAGATATCACCAAAGTCGAACATGAATGTCTGTACAAAATTTCATAATATTCTATTGTCGAGATATTTCAATCTGGACCAAATTAGTAGATCAACTGAACAGCCAACATGACCATATAGAGCCAAACAAAAACTAAACCAAACATGCAAAGCAAAGCAAGTATCGACTGGTTAAACTTTCTCAAAGTGTTTTTCTCTACTTCTTCTTGGCATGTTCAAGACTCTGGGATAGGTCAGCAATGGTGTATACACATAAATCAGCATTAATAAACACTGAAGCGATGTGCTTTTTCTTCCCTTCACATTCTTTTGTGATTGATCATAACAGTGAACAGTGAAAAAGCCAACTTTCATGTTTCCAACTCCCTTAAAATTCACAAACAATTTGAAGTTGGAAGCAGAAAAGTCCCACTGTAAATTCTTTTCTGTTACACAAAAGAAAACAGGGATTTGATTTGTTCCCACAGTTGTGTATCATCTGTTTCTGCACACTAGCAACAGCCTTACAGCTTTTACAGCTGACGTCACCTTTTATTGGGTAACTTGATTATTACTCTGGATGCTCAAGCAAGCAGACATACTTTTTCTTCACTTTTTCACCAACTCTGTGTGTTTGTAACTCAGTCTGCCATTGTGGCCGTAACTTATTGGTTGTGGTTGTGAATACATGCACCACAAAAAAGCAACCTCTGAGGCCTACAGCTAAAATCCTTTGAAACATGTTATCAATCCTTGATGCACTTTTTAGTGTTGGGGATCTTATTTTGGAAGGATTTTCATCACTTAGTCTCCCCTTTAAAGCATTAAGGGTAAGTGGGGCTAAAAATAGACTCTACAATGTCAACATTCTGGCGCCCCATAAACAACCAGGATTGAATTAGCCGACCACTGTTTCCTCTCTGAGCCTTTGTGAGCAAAGTGTTGTAAGCGAGACGGCAGCTCTGTGTAAGCTCAGCGTACGCTTCACATGCTAGCTTTACAAATTCCAGCATGTCAGCGTCCCAGTAAAAACCTACACTGTTTTCATACTCATGCTATTTTGCAAGAACATGTGTTGATACGATGTCCAACTTTAGAGCCGATCGCTCCGCAAGAACCACATCCATCCACTGGTCCCTCTGCTGCGATAACACACATGGTACTTTCCGATGATTTTTATTTTACATCGTTGCTCTTTCAACATCAACACCCTAACCGTGGAAAACAAAAAGTAGCTGTTAAGCAATCATGGCCAATAAAACTGTCAGACGTTGCTTTTTGAGAAAACCATTACATCTCTACTTTGTCTTTGGTCCTTCGTTCTGCTCTTTCTCTCGTTGCCTCTCTGTCCATGTCTCTATCCTTAAAAAGGCATAGCAAGAAACCGATGTGCACAGGTTGGCCGAAACACACACACATGCACGCACTTAGTTCTGTACATGTGAAAGATTTGAAGTGGAATCTCAAAACGAACATGTGTTTGGACTTTGAATAAGTAGTGACACATGAACTTACGTCTACATTTAAAACCTGTCTGTCCACTAGAATGTAGGCATTGGCTTTAGCCGTCTACAGTTTCATGTAACTGGGACTTAAATGCCAGTAAGAATAGTATTTAAAGCTGGTATTAGATTGATAAATGGATTGAATAATTAATTGGGCCATTTTGACGTAATTTGAAGATTACTGGCTGGTTAAAGTCTCTTTTCACTCGTTAATTAAACTTCATCTCTGTGTATCAAAGGTTTTGTCACCAACATAATCCCTTCCAACCTCCTTCATCCTGTTCTTTCTTGTAAAATGCACAAATTTCTATAGCACTTGCCTCACTCTCCACCCATCTCTCCCCACTCTGTGCAGCTCAGCACACCGGCTCACCTCTGACTTCAAAACTACTCTATGCTCCACAATGCCAAGTTGTAAGATTGGAGTATTTCAGTCATATATATTCGATCCAGAAACTGATTATGAAGATGATACAGAAAGCCTCAACCTGTAAGTTTACTGGATTGGCTCCTTTTGTCTGTTACATATCAAACCCTGGAAGTTTGAAATAGCTTTTTTTGAGTCATTGGAACACTGCAGTTTCAAGGTGGAAATGCTCAGTCCTGGAACTTACTGCTTATTTCGCTCATGTTGTGTCGTCCAGCATATAAAAACACTGTATGAACATGTGAATAATGTCTGCAGACACATTGGCAGACCTAATACAGCACATTAAGTTTACGTTAAGTCTAAAATTAGCAAAGGACTTTGTAAAACAGGTGCTTGAGTCGAGCAAGTGTATGTTACAATATCGAGTTCTGCTCAAGCTGTGAATACATTTGTATAATGTGTTCTGTGGCTCGAGAGCAGCTTTATCATGTCTGGCGAAAATAACCCTGATGATGTCAGGGTTATCAAATTTTTAACAGTAAGTCTGCATTACAAAATGGAAATGTGGATTTTAAAAGACGTAGGTGCTTGCCAGGAAAGAAGGGCACTGTCTAGCTGCATCTTGGGAAATGTAGGATGCAGTGGTTTGGAACTTTACCCACTCTCGAGACAAAAAGTCAGGATTATCTTTACCTTTTGCTGCTTTAATTTTGATTGTTAGGGATGTTTTCCAAAGTGCATAGAAAAGCATTGTATTTATATAGGATAGGTAATGTAATTTTGATGTTTGGAAGGGTGTTTTAGAGTCCTTTGCTGAGTATATAAAGAAAAAATGGAAGAGGATATGATAGAAGAGTGACCACTGACTCCTTTGCAATCCCTCTGATTTGGAGCAGGCCTCCATCACTGATGAAAACAGTGCTAAACTGTATCTGAAATCTCCCGTTAGCATCTGCAGGAAGTGATGTTCTTTTTCTTAAACCACACAAAACAAAAAGATTGTGTCATTTTCAACTTTTCTTTCATCTAATATTTCATTTGGATTTCCCAAAACCAACTTACTTGCATCTAAATCAGTGTAAAATCTGCTATTATCCCAACATAAAGCTTTTGTTTACACTTAATTTCAGGATTCTACTTCACACCCAACACTGTGTGACACATCCCAGCAGACACACAACCCTTTCTGACTCGGTATTTTTACAAACACTCTGAGGTGCAATAACTTCATGGTCCAGATTGTACTAATGACTCCATACTGATGGCCTCGTGCTAGCCTCGGTGGGCCATATCAGGGGGGGAAAGAACGGCATGGAAAATAAAGTTACAACGGTGGGAAACTCTGCAGAGCTTATAGTCATCTTGGAGAGGAGGAGAGGAAGGAAAAGAGAGTGTGGATGCATGTGTATGTGAGAGAGAGAGAAAGAGAGGAAAAACAACAGCAACAAAAAAAAAAAACGAAACAGAGAGCGAGGCTGGAGCGCTTTCTTGTAATAGGAAATGATGGGAGAGCTGTTTGAGGGCCGCGTGGTTTTGACCCTGTGACCGCTCCCAGTCGTGAGAACTGAGTCCATGGCCATGTGTCCTTAAGATCCTGACATCATCACACACTGCT
>OMNN01024856.1:0-14166 GCA_900302755.1 Chromis chromis
ACCAATCAGGTAGAACATTATGAGCACCTGCCTTGACCTGCCTGGTCCCAAATGCTCTGAACCTTTGGGCATGGACAAGAGGACCTCTCAGGGTGTCCTATGGGGTCTGACACCAGGACGTTGGCAGTGGATCCTTTGGGTACTCTGGCTTGTGCAGTGGGGCCTCTGTCAATCAAACTTGTTCCACTGCATCCTGTTGATGCTTGATCAGAATGGGGTCTAAGAAGTTTGGAGGTCAAATCAACATCTTGGGCCATTGTCATGTTCCTCAAGATGTTCCTGATTGATGTTTTTGCCATGTGGTGGGGTGCATTTTCCTGTGGGGTTAGGCCAGTGACATTTGGGATTTCCATTTGCATGAGGGAGTGTGCTTGTTCTGGGACAATGTTTATTTGGGTGTCTAAGTCTCATCAACACGGATGCCAAAATCCAAGGTTTTCAGCAGAACACCACATAGTACCAATATGATCAATGTTCATCATCATGATCAATTCACTTAATGTTGCGGCTGATCGGTGTATGTCAAGACACGAAAATTTCCTTCTAGAAAAATCCCACTATCCCAGCAGATCTATGTTTTGGTCATAGTTCTGTTATGCAGATCATCTTAATGACCTAATGCAGTGATAATTCCCAAAGAAATTTTACAAAAACTATATGACAAGTGTCCTCCAAACCAGGTTTATACAAAGTTGGGTCAGAAAAGGCAAAATATGCCCATAATAAAAAAAGGATTTTATGAGTTATATTTGGAGATCCACTTTTGAAACTCCAGCACTTGGTTCTATTTCAGTGAGGCTATCTAGCATTATATCATACTTGCTCAATCAGTTATGAAAATTCAATGAAAATAACTTTTTAAACATTTTTGTGTCAGTATTTGGAGGCCCATTTTTAAACTCCAGTTGTCTGTTGTATTTCGATTAGGCTATGAACATATTTGATATATCAATCTAAGATTTCACAAATTGCCATATTTTATGCTATTAAAATTTCAAGAAAATCAGACATGGTTAAACAGAAATATTTTTTAAAATTTGATGATTTGAGATGGAATAACCTCATTATACAGACCTTATTCAGACCTTCCTGTTAGAAATAGCAGGTAATTCATATGCTCCTAGGTACTAGTTGATCTATAAGCAGAAACTACATATTCTACACATGAACAAGTGAATTCTCCTGTCTGATCAGTTTGTAGCGGCCGTGCACACATTAACCAGAGGGATCAGAAAACATGTAGTTTACAGTCTGAACAGCAGATGGAACTAAACACCTTCAGAAAACACATGCAGTGTTTCTAATTGAGGAGTTTGTGCTTCAGATCTGCTTTAGATTCCATCTTCTTGAGGCTAAATCTGAAGTGATATTTATTTATTTAAAAAAAAAAAGTAAATCTACTTTTCTTCCTATAAGTTACTTTCCAGACCTAACTGGAGTGATCCAAAATGAGTCATCCATTCATGGAGGTTTAACGCTGCCAACTCAATCACTGCCACTGACTGTAGACAGCTTGTGCTTCCCATGATGCCTTGCTGTCTCTGCGGTGTCATTTCACAATGAACGCCTGGACAACCAGGATGATGAGGTCACTGATTTGATGAACTACTTTTCTGCCTGGATGACGAGCTGTCATTATTGTCTCCATAAGATTGAAACTCCAGCATTTTCACTTCACAGCAAATGAAGCTGAAAAGTATGCAGTAATGGGCAATGTGCACTTGGTAAATTGACTATAGAGGGCAATTTGGGTACTGAAACTGGTTGATCAAATATGAGCATTTCTTTTCTATTTAGCGGCCTCAGAACATGAAGTCATACACACTGTGCACCCTTAGACATGTTTTAAAGGTGGTCTGGAGGCCTAAAACCTCACATTTTAAATAATCAACAGCTGGTGTGTTATTATTAACCAGCTTTTGTTGATTTTCCCTCCTATATGAATCTGATGTGATGGCTTTAAATGGGTTATTTTTCAACGTGTTCCAGTGATCTTTGTATTTTATGTTTGGTTCCATATTTCTAAGGATGTGGTATACAATACAACAGTACAACAAGCAGGTGAAAAAGAAATAGATGCACATATAACTATTTAAGGGCCTTGCTCATTGGGGTTTGATCCTCTGACCTTCTGATCAGTAAACCAGGGACTTAACCGTTGCACCACCACTGCTGCTAATTAGTGGCTGCAGCTCTCCTCCATGCCATGATATCTATGTAGACTGTTAATTATCTGCCAAACATTTAAACACACATACAGAATGAAAACAATTATTAGATAAAAAATTAGATGCTAAATATTTTATCTGAAGAATCCAGGTGGCAGTACTGTTTGTGTAGTGTATCCTATGAGGACTGTGTTTACACTTATACATCCATAGACTGAGTGTAAATAAATAAACACACCTGTTAATTCTTGGCCCTCATATGTTAATGTGGCTTCTGACACTCCACTTTAAAATGATAAATTCCAGGGAAATTTACGACAGCACTAAAGCATTGTTTGTCACTAAAACGTCACCCTGCGCTGCTCTCTGCTGCCCACAGGATGTCCATCCTGCCTCGTGGCCAATCAGTCTGGAGACCAGTTGGAAGTGGGAAGAATGTGGGAAACAGCTATCAGCCAATCTTAAGCCTTTTCCACACTTGCCTCTGAAAATATTGACATTTCCTGCGCTGCCTGTGTAACTAGCAGCCTTTAAGCAGCGTCAGAGCAAATAGCAGCTGACAGCAGTGCTTTACTAAATGGCTTCTTTAACTCAAACACTTGCTAATGGCTGCTTAAACACGGCTCCTCTTATCCGTCGTGGACTCTGTGTTTGCTTTGGTACATTGTATTACATGGGTCACCTTTTTGTGTACGGCTGTGTGAAAGTAGGAGATTAACAAACACTGTATTTGATGTTTGAGGCTTTTAGTTTCAGTGTAATTTTCTTCCCCGTGTGGCACAAATATGATGTAGACACACAGCACTTTGTTGGCCTGTGAGCAGACACACAATGACGTGATGTACGAGTAAACAAAAAGGTGGAAAAACAAGCAGTTGTGCAGTAAAGGCTGCAGGCTGGATATACAGAATGAGCTGGAAGACAAAATCAGATTTGGTTTAGAGAAGTCATATATGCTTTTTAGACTTTCTGTCACACCAGTGGGAACAACTGCAACCGGCTGACTTTAATCAGTTTACCTGTTGGGCTGAACTGTTGAACAGAATTAGTTGGAATTCAATAGGACACATTTTCTCATTATTGTGCACCATAGATGCAAATTTCATAAATGAT
The DNA here is from genome assembly GCA_900302755.1 of Chromis chromis. Classification (NCBI taxonomy): domain Eukaryota; kingdom Metazoa; phylum Chordata; class Actinopteri; family Pomacentridae; genus Chromis; species Chromis chromis. Next base: position 3,282 of record OMNN01024856.1, read on the forward strand.
GCAGGGGATATGTATTCTAAATATTTGGAACACTATAAAACACATTATGTTACTAATAGTTGAAATGCTTCAGACAGGAGTGGGATTTTTCTATGAATATGCTGAGAATATGAGATAAATAACATGAATATATTGTTAAATTTCAATATGAGGACAACATGGAAGCCATCTGTAACTTTAATGCACATTTAATGTCTCTCTATATATTGTATATTGACCTCTATATAGACCCCTATAAACACTGGTTTTTGGGTCATTCTGTGTCAACTCAGCAAAGGTGGTTGCTTGACCATCTAGAATCTGTTGAAACTTTGTAGGAAAGTTTTTTGGCATTTGAAACTGACATCTGCCCATTTTTAGCTGAAATCCCAACATTTTGATAAGTTTTCACCCAATGGAAATTTTCAATAAATAATTCGTGAGTTGAAAATTGAACAAGATGCCACTTTCAGATGTCTATATCTCTTGAAGTATATGTCCTAGAGTCTTCACATTTTTTAGGAGATTTTCTGAAGTTTCTGGCGAATGAAATTCTGCCAATCAAGACTCACTTTTTAGCTTAAGGCCTCTCAAATTATAGATTTGTTCAAAAATTGCAAATAAAGTGGAAACACTAGGAAAGACAGATCTCTAACACATAGGATCTGTTTGATCAATGTTAATGTGAGAATACTATCTGAATGACATTACTAATGCTTAGAAAACTTATGTTAGTAGAAATGGGAATTATAGCCAATCAATGTTGACACAGGTAAAAAAGTAATTAATTTCCAAACAGCCAGATGGACATAGGTGATGATGTAGGTGATGAAATTTAGGATAATAAGAGATGGAAGTATCATCTACGTGTGTGCCAAGTTTCAATATCCTTCCATAATGCCTTCATGCTAAAATCATTCTGCCCCTGACCCCACACAGAATTTGCTGCATTCTCTTCATTCACCAGAAACTTCTGAACATCTCCTGAAGATGTGAAGACTCTGGGACTTATACTTTTCATCTGAAAGCATCTGAAATTCTCAAAAAAATTCAGACAAAATATTTCACAGAACTTAGTTTTAGGTCCTAAATGACAAATAAATAAACTCTGAACAAAATATGAGATGGTGGAGAAACACCTCTATCTGAAATGACACAGATTGACTCACAAATTGAGCTGAAATACATTATTTTGTTTTATGTATTTAACAAGTGTGCTATGTAAAACCCACAAACCTTACTCACCTTTGCTCTGAAGAGGCCAGAGCTGTATTTGTCATTGCGGCTGGAAAAAACACACATTAGTCATTTCTGGTGAATCTGCAACTGTGGGAAAGAGTTTTGTTTCCAGCTGCAACAATGATGTATTTTAAATCTGCCTGGATTTGAAAGAAAAAAACTTTCATAAACTGTGTTTCTCATGTTACGCAGTCCTCAAAACTTTATTTGAAAACATACAACAGCTGTAAAAGTCTGAAAAAACATGTAAAAGTGTTCAATTTAATCTAAATAAATGACTGCAGCCCAAAATTTGGAGGCCCAATAACAACGGTAATCATGGTGCCGCAGACTTGAACCATTCCCCCCCAATATTATCATAGTGGTTCAGTCCGCACGTGGATCAGACTAATTAAGGTATAGGACCTGACTGACACCTGGAACTTCAACTGGTTCAGGGGACCAAAACTAAGTCTAAGAAGGGTTAATAAAAGAGAATTAGTTCGGTAGAGAGAAAGAAAATAAACAGCAGAGCAACAAGTGGCACTTTTTCCATCAGAGCTTCGAATACAGGCCTAATGGAGTTCGAAGAAACCTTCAAAACAGCATTTGACGATCTCAAAGTGGAGAGAAGACAGCGGACAGATGGATATATTCGTGGTTTCTGCGTTATATCGTGGCGCAGCAGGATGAATGTCATTTTTCTTGCTTTCATTTGAGGCCAAGTGAGCAAGGATGTGAAACTCATGGACCACCACATGAACAACCACAGAGTGAAATGGCAGCTTCCGCACACCGTCTGAACATGTTCCTGAACGCATCACAGCAGGTGAGTACAGAGAAGATCCAGAAGCTCCTGCAAGGCTTCGAGTTGTGCACCCCTGATCTAGTGCATGAGTGACTATTTTTGATGTGAAGTCATGCTTAGGGAGGGAACGATTGTCTTTTGGCTCTTGGCTTGTCATAGTCTGTGTTGTGCTGTAGTTTTGTCTTAAATGAATTCTGATATTCTTTTGGCTGATTTTGTGCAATAAGGGACAATCAGATGAGGGTATTTTCTATTTTTCTGGCTTTATTCAGTCTTGTTTGACCCTCTGTGTCTATATGAACCTCTATAGTTGTGGTCAGTGATTTAGATATTGCTATCAGTTGCCCTTTTGTAACAAAGAGCATCAGAACAAACAATTGGTGTCACGGCTAAATGTGTTGATTTAACCTCTGAGTCTTTCTTAATTACACTTTCTGCCACCATCGTCTCTAAATATACGACTTCTCTCTCCTGCATCAGCTCCTCTTCTGTCCTCCGACTTCCGGCGTCTCTTCCTGAGTCAGCAGAGTGTGTTTGTTCAGCCGTCCGTGTGTGTGTGCTCAGTGTAAACAGTGTTGGCCTGAATCTGGAGTTACCTCGTTTCCCAGTTGATCTTCAGGTTGCACCTCAGAGTCCACGTAAACCTGAAACCTTGTTGAGTGAATGTCAACACAGTTTTACTGCACTCCCTGTGATTGTTAGAGAAATGTGTAGCAACTGTGAATAATATTGCTCCAGGTCATCGTAATCCTGAGAGCGTCAGTAGAAGGAGTCTCGGATGAGAAGTGAAATAGGTTCAAGAACCAAATGAGAAGTCCAGTTGCTTTCTAATGGAGCTCAATTAGCCAATCAGTTGCTTTTGTTGTGGAAGGAAGAGAGGAAATTCTCCTAAAAATTACGTTTATAGATAAGTAAATGGTTTTGTTTTACACATTTTGGAGGAATTGCTGCTTAGGTTATGTTCTCCGTCAAAAAACATTATATTCTAGTTGTAATAGGGAGGTATTCAAGTGGATTTGTGTACTAAATGCATTACTTTGATGCCAAGACTTTCTCCATAATCAGGTACTTTTAGTTGTCTAAGTAACCTCTAAAAGGTTACAATCTACCTTTTTTACCTTGTTAACTTGTCCTTATGGTGTTTTTCTAAGCTAGAATGAGTGAAATAAGCAGTAAATGCCACTGATGAGCATTTCTACTTTAAAACTGCAGCATGTAGTGATGACACAGTTTAAGACTTGCAGGGTTGTTACAAGATGTGTGGCTGAATTACTCCTGTCATTGTGTAGCGTTGAGTAGTTTTGCAGTGCTTCATGCATCTGCACATTCTACAGTAGAAGAAGCAACAGTGTAGAGTCACATTTAAGCTATTTTAAGGCAGAAAGGGATTATTTTTTGCTGAAAAAGCTCAGAAATATGTAATTTTGATGCTCTGTAACGCTGTAAAACCAGAATCAACGTCAAATCTGAAAAATGTGTACACTTGAGCTGGTGTCTTGGAATATTTTTGTTTGTGTTGTTGTGACAGTAGCTGGACAAGGCTTTGTGTGTCCTGTGAAAGTCCACCAGTATCTTGTTGTCTCATTCTGAAGGTCCAGGCGGGTTTGTGTGCTGGGTAAAGCTATAACATGCTCCACAGGTGATGGCCACTGTTGAGCCTGTTTACCCGCTTTGCCTGTTGATCTTACTAAAAGCCTCTCACACCCCCTTAATACACACACACAAACACACACACACACACACACACACACACACACACACACACACACACACACACACACACACTAAACCATGAGTGTGTGTACCCAGTTTAAACACACACATTAATAACAACTGTAATGCCATTCTCTGTCGAGTGCTTTTACAGGTTCAACATTGACCTCGGTGTTTAATCTTCCTGCACAAACCACCGTCACTTGATATGCAAACAAATCTTTTGTCACTGTCTGCGGCCAACTCCCAGGTTCCTTTGAGAACGCCAACACAAGGACAAAGCCCAGACTATTCTGTGTCCTGAGATAATTAAATTATAAAACCCACATCAGTTAAAGTCGGTGTTGGATGTCAACTAAAAATAGGGCAAGTCTGAGGTTCAATTTATCTTCTATGTGTTTCTGATCAAACATTACAAATAATAGAACAATTTCTACCTCTGCAGTGTTTAGGTGTCTGTTTAGTTTCCATTTTATTTAGTTTTAAGGTCAGTCCTTGAGGTCATGTTGGGATATTGGCTTGTGTCTCACATTTTCTGCCTGAAGACAAGGAATGAACATGAACGAGTGACACGAGCCGATACTGTTGTTTGAAATATGCCGTTGTAATGTTCCGCCTAATCCTTTCGTGGTGTTTTCCAGAGAAGCAAGGATATTACATCTGTCCTTCTCATAAAGATGCATTGCTATCTGTCTACCACTTACTTTTAAAAATACCTATGTTTATTTTGGTTCCTGTCACATTTTTACTCACTGTGGGCTTATTTTTCACTTCAATATCAAGTACTACACCTCTATGGAAACAGCACAATCATGGATAGAAGTAGAAAGAAATCAAAAATGTCTGACACAGTTATAATGCCATAAGTCCTGAAGAACTGAAAAGACTTAATTTGATTATTTATGTTACCAAATAAGAAATAAAAAATTTAAAAAAGCCCTGGAATCAACTTGTGAAACATTTTTCCAAGCGCCCACTAGTGTTACCAATTCTGGAGAAACAAATCTTGACTCTATATACTGTACATATTTTACTATTTACACTACTTCGGACATCAACTGCAGAAAGACGTTTCACCATCTAGAATGTATAGTATCTTCCAACGCCTTGCTGACAACTTGCTCCTCTGTGTGCCATTTTTGTGCCATGCAGCCTTTATTTTATCCATCAAGTGTGTTTTATTTTTCTCTTAACATCTCTAATTTGTTTCCATCGTTGTCCTCTATTTGATCTTTATAAGCACAGTCTGCAGTTTGTATAAGACTCTTGGTTGCGCAGAGGAACAAAGATTTTTTTTTTAGTGCAAACACTTTTTGGTGATTTTTTTAATTCAACATGTTGCAATTTTGATGAAATATTCTGGTTTTAAGATTAGATTTAGTTAATTTTTCTGACAGAACTGTGTGTCATGCATGATTGGTTTTAGGAAGGACATTTCGGAAAGCTGACAATCCAGCGATTCCGTCTCTTTTTACAGTTTCTGTCTCTGATAAATGGTGGAATTTTGGGTGATTTTTTTAAAAAGATAACATGTTTTTAAAACTCGCTGGATTTTGGGGTTTAAAGGGTAACTTTTTTTTAAAGCCATACCAGAATTGTATATTCTGTGAATATTTGAATCTTAGATAATATATGTGTCCACTCCACTGTGAGCCAAGGTAACGAAATTTTGTTTAATATGTGCACTGACGGTGTGTTTGTTGAATGACAATAAGGCAAGTCTAAGTCTAAGTCTTAATCATGAACTATTTTGACAATCATTTAATTGGCTTGAGTATTTTTTGAACACTAGTAAAAAATGGTAGATCTACATACTAGAGATAGTTTACTACGTGGACCTTCTATTCATCTCCATCCATCTCCTCTCTGTTCAGTGTAAACACAGCCTGCAGTTCAGCCGAAAAGTCCCTGAATTTATCTCCCTTGACTGTTGATCACAACTGAGTCGCTGATGGCTTCTCTGATGTGCAGACGAACACAGAATTTTTTTAAAATTTTTTTTACAGAATCTGGATACTCTAAATGACCTTTTTTGGGTGATTTTTTTTAATTAGACATGTAGAATAAAGCCATTTGGATTAATATCATGATTTAAAGCGTAGATTTGGTTATTTTTCCTGACTCAACAGCTTGCCACAGATGTGCAATTCTAGGACTGTTTGAAAGTTCAAAATCCTTCTACCTCTGATAAATGGTGTAATTTTGGCAATTTTTAATTTAAATAATAATAATAAAAAAGATAACATTCTTTTCAAACCTGCTGGGTGGTTTTGGGTGTTGGAACACAAGACACACAAACCTGAAACTAAATGACCGCTTTCCAGCATCACTGATCGAGAGCTTTATCAACTGATTCCATTTAAAATGAACAGAACTGTGTATGTTCGTATGTCCCTGCCTGTGTTACCAGCTGCTGCCACCAGGTGTCACTGTGGTCTGCTCGTTCTTGCGTTTCCTCTTCCATCCTCCCTCCTCCGAACTGTTGCCTCCGTCTCCAATAGGAAACAGATGGGAGACCTTTGCTGCAGGCTACTGCCAAATGGAGCAAATTCTCATTACAACGTCTGCAAGCTCTGTTTATTCTCTCCAAGCTTCACCTCCACCTCTCGCACCACTTTGCCATCTGATGTGTTCAACACTTGTTTCCGATGCAGACGTGCCATTTTGATATGCCTCATTTTGGTGATTACAGGATATTTATCATCTTTAGCACAAAAATGGGAAACAGACATCATTGTTCTGTCGGCCTGCGTACAGTCATCTGTTACTCTGCTGCCGGGGTTGGGAAATAAAATGAAAAAAATTCCCACGATAACTTCAATAAACTGATGAGTAATTTACACTAAATGTGCACAAGATGAGGAAACTAATGAAGTGGTCACACAACATTAGTGATACTGGAAGTGGTTTGGATTTGTAAAGCTGCATAAACAGCAGTGATATCTGCTGTGAGGATTGCAGGTGCCTGTAAGACACAACAATGTTCTCTAAACATTTGATAATGGAACATGGAACACATGTGATGTTAATGTACTTTGGCTTTACAGAAAGACAAAGTATGTGTTCCCAAGCTGCTAGAATGAGCATTTACAGCCAAACTCAATAACAAGCCTCTTGTGGTGAAGTCCGGTCAGACCTCATCAACAGCATCAGTCATTAATCTGTGATCAGGTAGTCAGACCTGTAGCTCGTTGTCAATTTTACACTTTATAGGGGCGCTGTTTAGCTCACTGAGTTAAGGCGATACCACATGGGCTCAGTCCCTTAGCAGCAGTCATGAGTTCGAGTCCGGCTCAAGACCATTTGCTGCATATCACTCCCCTATCTCCCCCACTTTCACTCTGTCTCTCTACCAATAAAATGGAAAAAACTCTCAATTTATATATTTTCCTTTAGCATTATTTTGTTATATTATTTTTTATAATTATTTTGACAATTTACAATCTACAGATTTTCCCTGTTTTGTTAAAACACAGATAACTAGTAACATCACAGAAAATAGCATAATTTACATGTTAACTGAAAACAGGCCAAAACTTCTTTTTTTTTTTAAAACAGCCACACTGAAAATCTGTAATTTTCAAAATGGTAGTTGGTTCTTTTACAGTGTTTGACCACTACATTACACATTGTTTTTACTGTATTTTAATCAAAAATAATTAAAAAATAAATAAATTTGGATGCATTTGTTGATATTTGAAAGAAAAATATGTATATTAATTTTTAAAAAATATTCTTGTTTTATTAAATCTCAGGACATATCTAGTAAAGTCACAAAAAAGTATTAACTTGCATGTTGACAAAATAGCACATGATGTCCACATCAAAAATCTATATTTCTACAAATAGTCCTTCGTTCTTTTACAATGTGTGTCTGTGAAATTACACTCTGATTTTTACATTTTGAACAGCATTCCACAAATTATTATTATTATTTTTTTACAATATTGTTGTTTGCTGCCAGATTTTCACTTTTTCTTTAAAAAAATAGCATTGTTTGTTTATTTTAGTACCAGTGTGCAGTAGCCAGTATACGTAGCAGAACATGCATATTTGTATGACGTTTATATAGAAATGAACTAAACTGAACTGATGAACACTAAAAATACCCCCTGAACTTCCAGTGAAAATGTTACTTGAAGATTTCTTGTGCATAAAGTTATATTTACATTTATAGTTACTCACCAAAACACACTGTGTTTAATCTTGAGGTCTAACACAAGCTTGTCCTGTGTTATTGTAGGTCCTTGGGGTGTATCAAAATAGTATGAAAAAACAAGATTGTTGTGGCCACGTCGCCTGCCCTACGTGCCCTGAAAACTATGTTGTTGTCCTGTGAAAAGAAAGCATCTCTAAAAAAAACACACAGCTCCATAGCGCGACCGTTTTAGTTGTACATGTAACGCAAAATCTGCAAAGTGCGACTGAACATTGTTCTTGGTCGCTCTGGTGAACCTGACATTTAGCAGGTTTGTCTCAGTGTGTGTTTTGTTTGTTCCTCTGCACTACATCATGTTATCAGAGACAATACTGAATCACAGAGTGTAGATTTTTGGATGTTCTTTATTCACTTTATTGGTGCTATTGTCTTGTGTATATGTCTTGTGATGGTGTTTTATTTGCTTGCTTGCAGTGCTCTGGGTGTTTCTTGCAGAATTATCCTGTCTCATTTGACATGTTAACACCGATGCTGATACAATTTCTGAGCAACACCATGAGGAGCTTTGGGTCTGTGGAGGGGTCAGCATGTTGGGTATACCGGTAGTCCCTAGTAATTATAAATGCTCTGTTGAACAGTTGGTAATAAGCCCATCACTGGTCCCTGCAGGTAGATCCACACCTATGATCCAAGCATGTCCTCAGTCCTTTTCTACTGTTTAGTGTTGAAGCGGGCAGCTTATTGTCCACATGGTGACTTTTATTGATGTTTTATTGTCGGGATTATAGGAGACAGCTGGTTGCACATAGACTAATAAGATATGGTGAACAATTTTGGGCAACTGATATGAAAAGTTAGTCTGGAGCGCTCTGTGAGCCAAGAAAACAACCTTGTTTTCAACTTTGTGACAGGACATTTCTCAGATAATCCACTGAGTTATCAACTGGTTTGTTTAGCCTAAACTGTGGTTGTTGTACTAGAAGTGGAGATTCCTTCAAGGGATCATGAGATGGATGTAGCAGGCTACCAAATGGTTGCCCAGCTGGGAAATTAGAAAAGATTAAATTCTGCTGTTTTGTTTTTCAAACTTTTGTCCAATCTTTACCTCTTTGTTGTGAAAAACAGTCATTTTACCCTTTCAAAGCTTAAAAATGATTAAATTAAAGTGAGACAATGTGAGATTGGAAAGTCTTTTTGCGAGGGGAGACATTATTTCATTTTATGATATCAAGACCAACACAGATTGCAAACCACTACTAATAATTTGCTGTCGATAAGAAATCTATGTTTATGTTACATTTTAGCTTTTACATCTCAGACTCATTCAGACATAGCAAAACAGAGTCTTTACACTAAAATACTACCTGCTCACCTTTGTCCTGATTCATGCCGACTGTACCCACAAACTTTCCCTCTCAATATTACACTCTATCGCAGACAAATCCCCAGCTCTGTTTGAGTCCCCAGTCTAGGAAGCTAGCACTTCGAATGGAATATAAATGACATCATTACGTAATATTCAATCTGTTGCTGCAGCAATATCCTATTCCACAGATAGCCCCCTTCACCACCCGCCCCATATGCTCCTGACTCGTTGGTCTCCTGTTCTTTTTCATGGAGAATATTAAAGAGTTATTAAATTAATCTGTGCTCGCTGGCGCATGTTATTGCAGTGCAGAGATTTGTGGGGTGAATGAAGCCGTTAGGCCGCACCCTAAGCTGATTTATTAAGGGTGCCGGGGAATCACCAAATAGACCTGATAACCTGTTTTATTTTGCATAAGTGAACACTTTCCCTCAAATCCGCTTATGTGCCCCTCCTCCCACCTTTTATTTAATACAAGTTTAGCTTTTTCTTGTATTTTTATGTGACCTGAGGCTGTGCAGTGTTATCGTCACAGTCTCTTTGTTAATACTATTATGAGAGCTAATAATCACAAAGGAATGAATTGCATAAGCCATGCTGGTGCAGAGCCATTCACAGGAAGTCCTATTGCTCATATGATGGACTTCATCTAGTACACACTTGGATTTACTCTCCTACTAAAAGATGTACATTTCTGGGCAGCTGTGGTTCAGCGATGTTCACTAATTGCAAAGTTCAATAAGCTCCTCCACATGCTGAAGTGTCCTTGAGCAAAACACTGAACCTGAATTTGCTGCCAGTGACAGGTAAACACCTGGAATGGGAGCTCCATTGCTACTACTGTGCAAGTGTGTGTTTTTAACAGTTATTAACTTTATTGAACAATTTACTAGTTATTTTGCAGTTTGTCTCTGTTTTGTTAAATTACAGATAACTCACAGAAAAATGTGTTAAATTACATGTTAACCCTAGAAAACTATTTTACACATAGTGATTTGTTTCACCAAAAAATTACACTACTATATTTAAATCGGTAACAAATATGATTTTACACATATTTGCCATGTGAAAATAATTAATATTAAGAATTGAAAAATGGAAAATAATTTTTTAAGGTTTTTTTCTCTCTCCAGATTTTAACTGTTTTGCTAAATTACAGATAATATCAGGTAAAATCACAGAGCAAAGTATTAATTTACATCTTGACTGTAAAAAAAAACAGGCCAAAACTGTAAATAATGTCCACATCAAAAATCTGTATTTTTTTTACAAACAATAAATTGTTCTTTTACAATGTTTGACCATAAATTACACTTTTTTTGCTTTATTTACATCAGCAAAAAATATCATTATTTTACAAACACCGTTATTTGTATATGTATATTAAAGACTGAAAATGACAAATCATTTTTAACTGTTACTTTATTTTTCTTGTTTTGTTAAATTAAAGATAATATCTAGTAAAATCACAGAAGAAAGTATTGATTTACATGTTGACTGTAAAAAAAAGAAAAGAAAAAGCCAAGACTGTGAATAACATCCACATTAAAAATCTGTATTTTTCAATTACTAATTTGTTCTTTTACTATGTTTGACCCAAGAAATTACAGTTTTTATTATATTTAAATCAGCAAAAAAAAAG
>OMNN01024858.1:0-13282 GCA_900302755.1 Chromis chromis
GAGCCCCTATCCAGCATGTTTTAGATGTTTCCCTCTTCCAACACACCTGATTCAAATGATCAGGATCGTTATCAGGCTTCTGCAGAGCTTGATGATGAGCTGATCATTGGAATCAGGTGTGTTGGAAGAGGGAAACATCTAAAACATGCAGGATAGGGGCTCTCGAGGACCAGGATTGGGCACCCCTGATCTAGACAGTCTCAAGAGCCAACCATTTCTAGGTTTCATTCCTATACATCTAAATGGCATTATTGACTATATTTTACTAGAAATGTATTTTTTCCTGGAAAGACAAGAATATGATGTACTAAGGAACATTTCCAGTCTACAGTAATGCACATTAGAGGTGGTGGTGGCAAAAGTCCCAGGGATCATTACTCTAAGACTTTCAAAGTTTTGTTTTCACTACATTTAGGCATCAAAACTACTTGGTTCCATTTAGGAAAATATAATATTTTGTGTCAAAATTTGGCCTTTCACAACTTTCACACCTTCTCCATTTTCTGGGTTAGGATAACAAGCGTTGCCCTGTCTAATGTATTATTGGTTGGCAGAGAGGGAATGACAGAAAGAAAGCAATAAAATAAAAGATATGTTGATTAGAAATGTGTCTGTGATACGTCTCATACAAACATAATCAGGGAGAAAACGCATTTGCCTCACAACATAATTGAAAATGGAGTTTCATTTTATCATGTGTGGCAATGTGGTTTTTAAATGTCCTATTTTCCCACTTTTTTCTTTCTTTTTACTTTTCTGCCCTGAATTTTCACATTGTTTCATGATACATTCTCCATATACAGTAAGAAGCAATTCTGTCAAGTTGAGATTTTTTTTCACATAATAGTTCTCCTTCTTACAAGTGACTTAATACATCATCCATGTTTTATGGCAGTCATGTGTTGTTGTACAAAAGAAAACTTTTTCACTTAAGAAAAAATATGTTGTAATGAATCACATTACAACTGGATTATAATTAACACACAGCTTATGCATAGAAATATTATTATCCTCTGTGCTTCCTACGTTGTTTACACCATATACTATGTCAATTTGCAAATTCTTAAGCAAATAATTTGTACATTCCTGCACACTGTATATATTTCTATTACTTTTTATTACTTAAAACTTCTTGAATTTTGTACTGTTTATTTGACTTGTAACACTTCTTTATCTTGTAACACTTACTGTCTATTGACTTGCAACACCTGTTTTCTTTTAAAATCTTTTTATCCTTCTTTAAAAAATTCTTGACTTGTAAGCATTTACTGTAATGCACCAAATCACCACATCAAATTTCTCGTATGTGAAAACCTACCTGCCAAAACAAAATGATTCTGATTCTGATCATTTTGTGTAAAGCTATGACGAACTGTCACATCTAATTTGTGAAGTGACCAAAAGGGTGCTTTCACTATGCACCTTGGTGAAGCCATATTGCTGGTAGTACACATTTGAGATTGTTCACTGGATTCATACAGTTTGGAGTGTGCTACTGTATATTAACAAGTCAGATAAAAGCTGGACTAAGAATGTGTAGAAATAACAAATAAGAACTACAGCTAACACCTTGAAGCCTTGAAGTACAGGGAAAATCACTTTAAGCTGAGAAAATGCGAGAAAAATAGCAATCATTTAGGCTTAAGTCTTCAAACTATTACTGTGCTGGCATTTCTGTGTCTGTGTTTGTGTACTTTTGTGCTTGCGCAACCAGTTTTGAGGAGAAGTCCTCTGTAGGTCAGAAAATTCTTTGATATAAAGAGTTAGTCGCTCAGACAGAGCACAGGTGACAGATATACATTATGCATGAGAGAGGAAGGGAAGGCTGGATATAAAAAGAACACTAAGATATTCACAGTTACACATACAGTTGAACAGAGCCTTACTGTATTGTTGCTTGCACAACTTTATTAAATATACCTCGACAAGCACAGAGTACAGTTTGTGCTGTTTCAAACACATTAACTTGAGAGAATACACATTTATGTTTATGGCATATACATGAAAGTGTGTGTGAAAAGCGCACATACATATTTGTGTGAGCTTTTGTGCATGTATAAACAGCTTCGAACCTGCTCCCACCACAGCCGACTGTGCTCCCTTTCCCTCAGGCTGAGAAGGCAGTCTGAGGCTGCACTTTAGTGCCCAACGGCAGAGAACAGCTTTAAATGGAAAGTCTCAGGTCTCCCCATCTGTTGTTCTGTTCTAGGCCAGGCAACAAGAGCTACAGTAAAATCGCTTCAGTGATCAAAAATTACAAACCTGATGTCAGCAGCAACATGGTATACTTCAACTCCTTGGAGGTTCACGTTTGTCCTCCTTTGTTTTCGTGATTGATATCGCAGGTAGAGATCGTTTGCTGTCCTCACTTGGTACAGATGCTGATGATGCCTGTAATTAGCTGCAGAAGATTAATCATGCTGATTTAATGTCAGGAAGAATTTGTGTGTACTTTCTGGACTCAAGGTAATTTCATAGGGAAAAGCTTGGTTTGGTCACTCGTTCTCTTACAGATCTTGATGTTTCTAAGTTCTAAATTTGTCCCACCATTTAACTCTATGAGTGCTGATAACATGTAAGCTTCCTGATCAGTTTCTTAAAGCTACATCTAATCGATATTTTATTATTTTTGCTACTAATTACTTACGAAGAGGTCAGTTGTTGTGATGAACCAACACATAATTGTCACCCAAGTCTGTAGTTTCCAAACAGCTCTACAGGCTTTTTTCTTCTTCTTTTTTTTTTTAGCATCTTCAGGTCATTGTTTTAGTTTTAGAGTCTACAAGTTTACTGCAGTGGTTGAATTTCATTGCTGCCATAAACTCCAGCCACAGCAGGTAGTGAATTTTAGTGAAAAACCTTTGATAAAATGTTGTGTTGGTGCAGACAAACTTAAAGCAAATAATGTACAGTGGATTTTTAATACTATCCATCCATCCATCCATCCATTATCCATAGTTGATCTATAGCAAGAGGAGTATTCAAGATGCAGATTTGAGACATCCCTCTCCCCAGCAATATTTTTTAGTTCCTGGACCCTGTAGTGTTCCCATGCTAGATGAGGTATATAACCCCTCCAGCGAGTCCTTGGTCTGCCACAGCATTTCCTTAAAAATTGACGTGCCCGGAAAGCTTCTAAAGGAAGACACCCGGGAGGCATTCTAATCAGATGTCTGAACCAACTCAGCGGGCTCCTTTCAATGCAAAGGAGCTGTGATTCTACTCCAAGCTCCTTTCAGTTATCCAAGCTTCTCGCCCTATCTCTAAGGCGAAGGCCAGGCACATCACAAAGGAAACTAATTTTGGATACTTATAATGATGACCTCATTGTTTTAGTCACTAGCCTGAAATCATGACCATAATTAGTGTTGGAACATAGATAGACTGATAAATCAACAGCTCACTCTTCACCACAGTGGTAGACTACAACATCTGCATCACTGTTGCTACAGTCTGACAGTCCATCTCATGCTCCATTTTACTGTTACTTATAAACAAGATCCTGAGATAATGAAGCTCCTTCATGTGGACAGCAGCTTACCCCCAACACGGAGAGAGTAATCCATTGTTTTCCGGCAGACAGTCATCGTCTCAGACCTGGAGGTGTTGACTCTCATCCCGGTTGTTTCATGCTTGGCTGCAAACTGCGCCAGTGCCTTTTGAAGGTCATGGTTTAATGAGTCAAACAAAACCATATCATTTGCAATAAGTAGAGACATGATTCTGATGTTCCCAAACCCTCTTCCCACCAGGTGTGCCTTGGAATCCTGTCATGAATATCATAACCAGAACCGAAGACAAGTGGCAACATTGGCAGAGTCAAAAACTCATTGAAAACATGTTTGACTTTGTATGCTCACATTTTTCACTTTGGTTACACAAAGATCATAGCCCCGATACCATGTATTCCTGCAGTTGCACTCCCAGTCGATCTTAGGCACAGTTGTAGACCTTCTTCAGGTCCAAAAAACACATGTAGACTGGATGGTTAAACGCCCATGACACCCTTAGCAACTAAAAGGTAAATAGCTGTTAAATGCTCCATGGCCAGGACAGGATCTTCAATGTTCCTCCTGGATCTGAGGTTTGGCAATCATCTGGAGCCTCCTTTCCTGCACCCTGGAATAAACATTCCTGATAAATCTGAGCAGTGTGATACCCTGATAATTTGAGCACACCCCGGTCTGCCACTCCACAGGTAATGTCCTGGCATTCACGTGACACTGACAAGGCGTGTTAGCCAAAGCTGTGCAACCTAATCCAGACCCTTTAAAATCTCGAGGAGAAACTTGTCCACAAACAGTGCCTCGCCACTGGGGAACTTCTTGACTACCTCCGCAGTCTTTCGGGCTCGGATCTTCTGAAGCAGCAGACAGATACCAGGAGGCCAAAAGGACTACAGCTTCGACAACCATGGAGTTCAAAGAGGTTATGGAAAAAGTATTTCTTTCAGCCTCAAAGAAGTTCTGGTTAACTGCTAGATGACTCGGGAAGGTAAGAAAGGTGTATTCAGCGGAGGGAGCAGAACTGTTACCCGAACTAGGGGTTTTGTTCGAGAAGAGCACTTTGAGGATCTCCAGAACCCGATTAATAGGTTCTCTGTCCAAAAGGTTTACCTCTAGGATTCCTGGAACTCCGTATCAATGTTAACATCTCCCTATGTCTGCTGGAGTTGTACATTGGCAAACATTTTTAACATATTCCCATATCAGCTTCATAAGGTGATAACATGTCACTTTTGTGTTTATAGCTTGGTGTGCTAATCCCAAGGGTGTGAACAATTAAAAATTGCACGTTTATGATAAAAGAAATGTAAAGTATTTTTTTCTGTTTTCTCTGTGAGCATATTTCAGCTTCCTGATTACCCCTTTTCAAACTGAATAAGACACCAACAGGGCGTTTTATTAATCCCCAGCTTCTCTGGAGCTGAATGGATACAAACTAATAATAATAATGATACTATTAGTTAAAGGTATAGTGCCTCTAATAGAGTATGAAAGGAGTTGAGTTACTGTGTGAAGCCATGCAGAGTGGAAATACCGGAAATGTGAAACCTATGAAGCTTCGCTCAGATTTAGAATAATGAACAAAGAACTAAAAAGAAAACAAAGGGTGTTGCAGGGTTTTCACACTTACACACACAAACAACAAGTGGATGTATTCTGGGCTGCCTTTGTGGGTGCTACCTACTGAACTGCCCAGAGTGCCTCATAATTAGCCTTTCAACAGGCTGGACATTGTTAATCTTAATCTGTCTCTTATCTCTGGTTCCAGACGAGGGGAATTAGTGGCCTTCACCCCGCCATTTGGCTTCTCTTCACGCCTCGGCCATTTTTCCTTGTTACGGCATTACAGGACCATGTGGTCCAACGCGATACCACAGCAGACCATGGCTAGCTCGTTAGCCCTTTTCTTATTTTGCCTGATGAATGATACATCCCCTCTGTGGCATTGGTGACTCAGCGGCATTGATTTTGCAACTTGAAGGGTTCTTTAATCATGTTAGAATTGCAATAGAGCGCTCATTGTGCTCTTCAAGTGCCCGTGAGCATGAATGTACTCTCAAATTCACATACAGTAGGGAGTGGAATGCAAACGCACCGGGACCCACAAAGGGGATGTGCACTTTCTCTGTCTTAGACACGCTTGAGAATATCCTAAAGCAAGGTGTGCATTTAAAATTCCTCTCGCTTGTTGTCCCAGGAATCATCAGGATTTACCTTGGCATAGTAGGAGGAAATTTCCAACTTATCATTTGCATCAGGCTTCTTCTGGAACCATCTGGATAAAATGTATACTTCTGAAGCATACACACCAATACGGTATATTTATCTTCCACTGACAACCACCTGTCTGCCACGATTCACACACTGAAGCTAGCCTTTAGCATTTCGTTAAAATCTCTCTCTGCATCAGAAAGTTACACAGCAGCTCATAGTCATTCCATTCACAGCGCAGTAATCCCAGAACAGGCTATGCCAAAAACAAGAGATAAATAAGTAATGAAATAGTGAGTGGAGAGAAAAACAACAGCAAAAATGGAAGACAATATGAGAACATTGTGTGAAAAAAGATGAAAGTGCTTGTGCATCTTATCTATGAACGGTTTTTACCCCTCTTTCTCCTTTCAATTAAAGATATAGCCCTGGTCTTGTCTCAGGAGGATGACACTTTCAGCATGGTCTTGCACCATCTGATTTCACTAATGTTATTTTTATGCAAATGCATTTTTCCCCCCATCATCTTATTTTTTATGTCCCAATATAGTGTCTGCAGTGCTGGCAGCATTGCCCTTTCTGACTACCTGCAGGAAAAGCACCACATAGACGTCACAACACTTTAGAGCGTTGTCTTTACTTCCATGATATTGCAGAGCCGGATGCGTTCAGGGTAGAGCAATTCTGATGATACAAGGAAAAGAGGTGTTGTTCTCCAGCAGACGCCTTATAAATATTTACAATGTAAACATCATAGGAAGGAAATTATACATGTAGCAGTAGTTTCTTGCAATCATAAAACTGTTTGGCTTTCATTTACATTTTTAGAGAAAAGGTTTATTGCATTTAAACCCTGTAAAGTCACCCTCGCATATAGCCAACTTGCTTAATAAAGAGATAACTCACTTATTGTGGCAGGATTCTAGAGATGCCAGTTTTAGTTAGTCTGTCCTTGAGTTGTTTGGTCCACCGCTCTGATCCAACCAAAATACCTTAACATCTAGTTTGTAATGAAAATTGATACACATATCAGTGCCTTTTTCTGTAGCTCCACCAGCAGGTCAAAAACATCTCAGTATCTACTCTATGATTTTGTTTAGACAATTATAATTCAACGAGGCTGAAGCCTTCTACTTCTTGTGATCCCCTTCTTTTCTCACTACAAGATTAACATTTTAGTTTTTTCCTTACTAATGTAATGTATATCAATTCTACTTGAAATAATTTCATTTACCACACATTGGTGAGTCCCTGACCACCATTTAGTTCAGTAAAAGACTAAATAAACAGTTTAGCTTATGACCAAATAACTGCAAAACTGACAACATCCCCATCAGCCTCATTTGTACTGTGTGTTGATTTGATGAAAATTAGCAAATGTTCTTAAGGTAATAATTAATCTGCTTTTAAAACACCAACATATTAACAATGTTGCATGCTGTCACGCTGACATTAATTTAATTTTTACTGCATCCTCACGAGCAATTACTCATTTCCAGCTTTGTCTACTCTGTAATTGGATTGTGTTTTAATGTTTTAACTGATGCAATTTCACTAACCACATGCAATAAAACAGCCACTAGATATATACAGACTTGTAAATGTTTGCTCACTTAAAGTGAATTAGTATATTTCATTATATTTAGCACAAAGTCAAATGAAAAATATCAAAAGTGACAAATCTCAAAGTTCACTCAAATTGACGCAATTTTGCTTTCATATAAATCAAAGGACACTCAGCACTCTGAGTGTTAGTGCTAAAACAATCATAAGGGGAGGATGAAAAACCACAAGGAGCCACTTTACATCTCATACACTGGCCAAAGAGTCCATTTTGTACTGGCACAGCTATTGCAGATTACAAAAGACGAGTTGGAATTGAAAAAGGATATAATAAAGATACCAACTGAAAAGGAAATGTTTTCAACATTATCACATTCTAGGCGGAAATCATCACATTTGCATTTATTCAAGAGAGGAAATAACACATCTCAGTGCTATTTCAGTTAACATTCTGCTGTTCTTATTTGCGACAAGTGACTGCGATATAAAACTAATGACGAGTGTCAGTTTGAACTGTGAACCTGAGAGAATTTCGCCAGAGAACGCTGACAGTGTGATGGTGTGAAGTTGAATGAGGTGTGAAACCAAGTGAAAGGATTTTGAAGTTCTGAAGATGCGGAGATCATAAGAACGGAAAAGAAGATAATGATGGTTCACAAAAAGCTGACAATGAGGTTGTCACATACAAAAAAAAGTGACAAGTATCCTGTTGCGATACTTGTTTGATTTTGAGAGCGGTTGCTTTCCCTTTGATTGATATTAACATGGTATGTTAACAGTGTACCCTGCATTGTTTTCTTTTATATAACAGAGGGGCTGCAGAGATAGGCCGAGCCACAGAAAGCATCCTAAAGGTTATTTTACTCTTCTTGTTATAACACAAAGGCAGAGAATCCAAATGGCTCAGTAATTAAAATGTCATTAATTTGTGGTCTCTTATCAGACCTCACAGACAGCTCTTAATGCAGGCCTGCGAGGAAGATAAAGCTCGCATATTCCCGGACAGCACCACATGCTGCTACCATTCTAACATCAGCTATCTCAATAATGGGATATATGTGGCTGCAGCAGACTGCACGGCATTTTGACAATTAGCCAATTACATTTCTCGTGTGCAATAGTGGGATTGGTTTGCAGGAATGGTCGCCTCGTATAGATATCTCATTAAAGAAGCAAATTAGGTTTCATGATCACTAGCTTTGATGATTCTTAGTCTTTTCATTTCACACCGTAGACACACATTGCTGACACTTGATCATGCAACCGGGCTCGCGAAAGCAAACATAGACATATGCACATAGACATATACTGTATGTCCTATCATATGCATATTAAGTGGCACAAAACCAACATGCTAATTTTCAGTACGACATTTTCATTCCCACATTATACATAAAAATGCCGCCTGATGTGTTCTGTTATTTTCTATGAATAATTGTATACGTGTAATATTAAATTATATAGATCCGCTGCTAATTAGGTTTTCTTGGGATCCCATTCCAAAGCACACATTTCGATAGTTAGCACATTGCTGCTTTTATTCATTTCAAACCCCAGATGATGGCATGTTTTCATATTGTTCTCTGCCTCGTGTGAAATGAAAATACTTCTGTTGTGTGCAGCATCAGTACTATCGGCATGCAGCCCATAACACCAGAAAAAACAACAATATATTTTATTAACAGTAACAGACTGGTAGTGTGACACTATGGGTTGCATGTCTGTTGTGTTGAAGCTGCACTCAAAATCTCCTTGTACTTGCATTTTTTTCCTATGAGATTTGTAATATTTTGTCCTGTAATACTGTATACATACTATGATAAACTCTGCTAAAAACGGACAGATATGAAGCGTATTTTTATAAGCAGGTCTGTAATCTGCAGCTATAGCAAACTGTTGACAGGAAAATATGAGTTTTTGGAAAGCGCCAATAAACAAACAAACAAAAACATCAGAATAATCATTGTGACTGTAATTTTAGTACAAACAGATAACATTATATATATCACAACCCCAATCTGATATGGTATATTAGAAGAACAGGCAATAAACCCAGGAGAACTCCAACTCTGAGGAAAACTATTAGATAATCGGTCTTGTTAGACAAATCAATTTAATCTGATGAATCTCTGCGATTGTTGCCATCTGTCCGACCCCTGTAAAACTGCTCATGCTTGAACCAGGGCCTATCGCTGAGCCGAGCTGGCTGAAAGTGCTGTGTTAGACACAGGGCTCATGATGTAGATCAAACGGGCTGAGCGATGACTGGATGCAGCTCGCCTGTCCTGGTAGCGGAACAACTGGCATCATCATTCCTGGTGATGTTTGAGCCCAAAGCCAGCCAAAAGAGGTCACAATAGGTGGCCTGACCTGAGCATATGAGAACACAAGCGAGGACAGCTGCTCCGGACAGATGCGGCCATTTGGAGAGCAATAGCGAGTTTTAACCATCCGTGTTATTAGGCCTGGGTTGTCAAGGCAGCCCTCTGAGTGGATTCACTGCTCAGGCAGCTACCATATACTGTTTTCAAGCTCAGACAATACAGGCTCACTTGTTCTGCCCAAACAGGCTGCTTTATTAAAGCAATATCTACTGTAGTTTCTGTGTGGAGGACAGAGACAAGTGTTGCACCGTTTTTGTCAGTGTTCTTCCTCTTCTGGCACTTATTCAAGAGATATGCTCTTTCCTGTAAATACTGATGCAAACAGATGCCATGATTACATATGAGGGCATGTTATTGTCACCAGAGGTCCAGGTAGTTGTGTGTTCATCTGGCATGTTTATGAATCAGGGTTGGTTTTAGTTTAACAAAACTCCCTTTACTTTCAAATTTATGACATGTATTATGGCACAATGTGTTAGTGACATGACAAAGAACAAACAGACATCAAAATTAACATAAATTAACAATTCCAATGTTTTTTTGAGAAGATCTAAAAAGTGTATTTGATCTGTTGCTGAAATATATAAAAATTTTTGAATTAATCTCATATATTTGGTGATGGCAGTCTACTTTTTTGGATTTTGTCAAATTGAAATTACACTTTGTCCTTTTAGACTTGTATTGTGTCTGAAGTCCTCGTTTCTACAAAAGTTTCTGCTGTAACCCAAACGCTGTTTCCTTCAAGTGGGATTACAGAGAAAAGACAAGGAAAGATCTGAAAGTATAATGACAAAATCTAACAAATTAAGTTCAGGAAAGCAAATGTTTAAGTTGGAAAACTGAAAACCTCAAGCTGACTTTTCTTAAAATTCAGTTGCAGCAATCCAAAGTGTTCATCAAAGATAATTTAATGATTTAAGTACATCTAACTTAAACTAATGTTACTTCCTAAATTAATTTGAATGGACTTAATTCAATTGTGTGTTACCAAATTAAGGCATTCGTTTAAGTTTGTGCCACAGTTCTTTTTTCAGTGTGCTGCAGTATCACATAGTAGCAGATAGACTGGGAATCTTATAAAACTGGGTCTCTCACATCATAGTGTGTGAAATATCAGTGATGTATATTATTATCACTTCTACCGAGCTATTTGACTTCTGCTTCCCTCTGATTCTGGTGTCATACCTATATGGGTACAATATTGTCTTTTTCTCAAATAACCCTTCAAATCAGGGTGACTGTGCAGCTCACTGCATCAGAGAGCCACATAGGCTGATTCCCCAAGTTGATTTAGCTGTCATATCACATCTGCATCAGCAGCAGTGCTGCTGAATCCTATTTTGAAACCCCTCATTAGTGTTTCAGTGCGCTCTGATTGCTGATTGACCAGATTGAGATTGCAGGCATCAAAGCTATTTCCTCTTCCCAGTCACATCCTGCCCATATTCCCTTCTTCATCCTCCCCTGTCTCTCAAGATTTAAGGGTTTCTCAGGGTTTGGTTAAGGTCAGTCCTGATTGCTCTTTATTCAGGTCTGCTTTCGCAATCTCTCACTTGAAAATTTGTTCTTTTTGTGAACTTGTCTCAAACAGCAGTTAGAGATAACTGTGAAACTCACCAATAGCCCCACAGCTAAACTCTTTCTCAAACTAACTCATGAGCACATGAAACTCAACAAATCACATAACAGACCAAAATTATAAGAGAACTAAAACTGTACAGTAATATAGTGCATCCCTCAAAATATACACAAAATAACATTTTAAAAGATTAAAAAATAGTATTTTGTCTTCTGTTGTGGTCAGTGGCCTACCATGTTTAAATGAATGCATTCTTTTCTGATGTTGTCAGTATCGTATTTACTATACATGTGATTATAACAATCTACCTGCTGTTTACAGCAATCAGCTTTTAATCAGAGTGAGGCTAATATTTCCTGCAAGCATATCGTAGCTCCTTTTAGTTTCTCTGAATTCAGTTTCAGCATTGAATATATTTCATGCAATGAAACTCGTGTAACGGCAGAGATGAGATCGGTGCCTTATTCCTTTTCATTTCTTCTTCATATCTTTTTTTTTCTTTCTTTCTTGATGTGGATTTCAAGTCACAATTTTTCACTCTTGATAAAACTACTGAGTCGCTTCCTATGTTTTGGCGTTAAGTTTTAATGACATGCAGCATTCATTGGCAGAGATGAGAGGGCGGTTGGTTTGAAAGGCTCTCTGAAGTGTAACGCTGCACCCAAATGGCTCATTGGGCTTTCATGCCAATTTGGTATGATCTCTGCCATCTCAAAATGTAAATAAAAAAGCTTATGCAAATGGGAAGGATTTTATATTTCTGCGAGGATTTAAATGTTTGTTTACTCGCATGACTCGCTGGGAGGATACGTGTGTTTTTTATATGCTGCTGGAAAAAACATATGAATATGCAGATGGTCCTATCTTATTTTTGCATTTGATGACAGGTTTTGATTATTTTTTGGACATCACGCATGCAAATGAAACATTAAGTAAAACACTCGGATATAATTTAAGAAGAGGAAGAGATAGGAACATGTCATGGAGATTTTTTTTTTCTCTTTAGGATATGTTCGTGACTAGGAATGAATCACTAAATAAAAGAAAAACTGTAGGCAAAGAGAACATGCAATTTTTAACAGATGAAAGTAACTTCAAGGGGAAAGTCGGCTTTCAAAAACTAATTTCACAAGTTGTGCATTATCACAGTCCCACATTAAACTCAACATTTGAAAACGTGAATTAAGCCATAATCTAACCTTTATTGATCCCCTTAGGGAAATCCCTTCTCTGCATTTGACCCATCCTATTCAAAGTTAACCTTAACTATACATACTAGGAGCAGTGGGCTGCCGCGGTGCAGCGCCCGGGGAGCAGTCAGGGGTTAAGGGCCTTGCTCAAGGGCCCACAGTGGTGGTGACTGGGACAAGCGGTTGCTCTCACTTTCCCACCTCAACCTCTTGCTAGTCCGGGAAGTTCACATCACAAACCACTAGGCCACCACTGCCCCACCAAACCCACTACAAAACAAGGAAATTACCTGACATTGAAACGTTCCATTGAGTTAGGTTGTGCAAATTCACTTGTTCAGCTGTACAACTTTGTGTTATCAGCAAAGAAGCCAGTGCATCCATCACAGTGACCCAGGATTCAATCTGTTTCGAGTTAAAATGTCCTTGAGGGTCTGATCATGAATGAGATAGTATGTTTAGCCTCTAGATAACAATAGCACCCTTCAAACATCCTACAACACTCTGCTTCTCTCTGATGTTGGAGGACAGGCACAACATGGCACGTTTACAAGAAAGATCTTCACCAGTCAGATTTGACTGAGTTCACACCTCCTGCGGCTCTGATGGTGTGTGAGGCATGAACAGCTACTGTAACACAAACCACTGTCTCTGAGCACTGCAGACCCAAACACACACACACACACACACACACACACACACACACACACACACACACACACACACACACACACACACACGTGTGTGTGTGTGTGTGTGTGTGTGTGTGTGTGTGTGTGTGTGTGTGTGTGTGTGTGTGTGTGTGTGTGTGTGTGTGTGTGTGTGTGTGTGTGTGTGTGTGTGTGTACT
>OMNN01024858.1:13302-23456 GCA_900302755.1 Chromis chromis
TACCAAGTGTCTAGTCTCTCTCTTAAGAACTGGTTTGGTCAAATAAACTTTACATTTTAAGAAAAACGAATTGAAGTGACTTTCTATGTTTGCAAGAATTTGCTAGAGCTCCCTATTGTAGTCAGCTGCAATGGCCCTGATTAATTAATTTCACACTGTAGCCCGAGAGAAGATTTTCCCACAAACAAGTGACCGAGAAAAAAAAAGAGAAAGAGGGAGCGAGAGAAAGGGGGTAAGGGGGAAAAAATCGCCCAAAGAAAGAAAGAAAAAAAGTCAACATCAAGTTCAACAACGTGCTGGTGCTCATTAGCATCACAATGCTGTCTGGGAGCACACAAGTCTTCTTAACAAGAGGCTCTGGCGTCAAGTCCCTCCACCTCCCGGCCGAGGGGACATTTTCCCAGGCTCTGCTAACAATCACACAACTGTTTGCTTTATAAACGCCAGCTCTGGGGCCACTCAGCCCGCCTCATCACCGCTCAATGGATGCTCCCGCTAATATGGGATGGAACAGCCGGGCTGCCACTCACCGGCTCTGGCTCCTCCATAACGCACACTGCAATTTGCTGTTTCACTTTTGCCACTACGCAAACTATATTTATTATTACATCCATATTTTGGCACGTTTTTACGCACCAAATTCGTGATTTTACGCACTGAAATCCAGTTTTTACGCACCGAAAATGCTTATTTTTATTATTATCATTGGATAAAATTATTGGATAAAAAGAATCCACATTCCTCAAGGTTAAACCCAGCTGACCTTAAATGAATTATATATGTAAAAAATACACATACTTACAAGCCACAAACTTTGCGTAAATCCCGCATCTCTGGTTCAAGTCCTTTCAGTGCCAAAAAGGCAAGTTTCTACCAGTCATCTCTCAAGTGTGACCAAACTAGAAGAGCCCAAAGTCCAGGGAGAAAAAGCCAGAGGTTGAACCTGCACACTGCGTTGATCCAACCCGCAAAATAGTGTGTTCATTTGCGGGTGGTAAATTACGCACACACATAGTGGTGTTACTTTTGCTGTTACAAGCCAAGGCCGAGGCGATTCTGTTGCCAGCATCCTCCTGCTGCTGCTGCTGCTCCTCCCGCTTCCCCAACATCTCCTCATGCGCCTCGGATGACAGTATGCGCGGAGCTGCTGCGTCGCCGGTCCCCTCCTCTCTCTCTCTCTCTCTCTCTCTCTCTCTCTCACTCTCTCTTCCTCTCTCACCCTTACCCTCTCTCTCTCTCCTTCTCTCTCTCTCACCCTCATGCTCACATACCGGCTGCTACGCACGACGTGTACAGAAACCCAAACATTCTTCATTGACCATTGTGAACTCCATTGTTCTGCTTGAATGCCGGCTCCTTCTTTCTTTCTCTCTCTCTCTTTTTAGATGCATCCAGCATTTGATAGACGTTTTGAGCCACGTCCAGCCTGCGTGGTGGGAGAGCGCAGAAAGGGGTGGAGGAAGGAACCAGAGAGGACCTTTGGGAGACAGATGCAGCAGAACCCCTAAAAAACTTGGCTTTACCGGGGGACAAATGCATCAAAAAAGCTCAACACGGGAGGCAAATTGAGGACGCTTCCTTGCTTGGCAGAAGGTTTTATGTGGCATAAAGAAGATGCCTGCACTCTCTCCCTCTCTCTCCGTCCCCCCTTCTTACTCCATCCTTCCCCCTTCTGTCTCCTCACAGTCCGCTGCACAGAGAAAGTCCAGATGGCACTGGACAGAAAATCAGTTTTGGGGCAGTGAAACCGCCTCGACTGAGCAGTGATCTCTCCACACCTGCACCCTGCACGACTCAGGCACCTGTGTCAACGTCTTGCGGAAAGACCGAGCCAAGATCGAGGCGTGAAGCGGCAGTAGCGGCTGCGCATTTACATATTGTAGGTTCCATGCGTTCACGAGGCGACTGCAGGAGAATATGCGTAAAACGAGGAGCGATTTGCAAAAAGGTGAAAGCGATCAAAGCGGAGCACGCAGCAGCAGCGTGCGGTGCTGTTGCCGCAGCCTCAGCAGGAGAAGCTGATCGCTTCCCCCGGAGCTCCAGTGGGTCACGTTGCTTTACGTGGCGCGACGTCTCCTTCCCCCTCCGTGCGTAACGGAGCGCACGGTGGACACGCCTGTGCCAAATGTCAAATGACCTCCGAGCAGGGGGGGGGGAAGCTGCTAAATTCAGCATGAAAAAACACAAAATCAGGCTGCAGGTGCTTTTAGTTACCTGCAGAGGAGAGGCCAAAGCGGAGTGGCACAAAAGCAGCTCCTTGAAATGAACGTGACTGCGTGCGTGCTGACGTCAGGCGCCACGGTAGATTATTCCAAATGTGTTATCCGATACGCCTGTGTGAGAAATCCACGGTTTACACGGAGAGGCTCACAAGCCTGATTCGTGCTTTGAAGCTGTTTAAGGACTGCACTGATGTATGCGCATTTTTAGCTGATAGAAGAGACAAAATTAGACATTTCCAAGCAATTTTGGAAAACTGAATAAAACAGTATTGTGTGGATGTGTGTGTGTATCCTGCTTCCAAAAGTCTGGATTTATACAACACAAGTACGTGACAAAAAAAAGAAAGAAAAAGAAAACACAGTGAGCAACTGTCTTTATCACTTAGAAGCTGTAAATCTGACTAGTGCAAATTATGATGGTAAAAAAATTGAATTTAACAAACCAGATTAAATAGGTCAAAGTTTTGGGACAGTCCAAGAAAGCATTATAATAGTAATTAATATTATTATTGTTAGTAGTAGTATTATGAGGAGCTTTAATAGTATTACTTGAGGTGAAGAAACCAATCCAGAACATGGAAACTACCTTAAGATGTAATTTCCTATTTATAGAATTCTATATGCAAAAGGAGCACAATCATCACAGATTAACCTACAAAATAAAAGCCCAGAAATTAGAATATTTTATTTTTATAGTTCTACATTTATCTTTTGCCTTCTAAGCCACACTTATATCCACTGAACTCTACATTTAAATGAGAAATCCAGTGCTGCTAAGTTATGTTCTGAATAAATCAAAGATTCCACATGCATGTATACTTACTCCAAAATATATCATGTCATCAGTGCGGGCCTTCAGGAGGCCCTGCACGTCCAGACAACTTTATGAAGTTGCTCAGACCACTGGAGCTAAACAGCGACACCCATCGGCGGTAAAGCAGTACTGCAGCTCGGGCCTGCACGTCTCTGGCCTAAATCCACATCACACTGCAAACTGCATAAAACGGCACATAACCTCCTGATAGGAATGTAATGGAAATACAGGCTGTAAGTCGATGCAGCAGGATGCATTAAAACGAGCCTAAGATAAAGTCAGCGAGCATCTGATGGAGGGACTGACAGGAAGGATGCTTTCTGGATGTGTTCAAACTGTAATAAATGCACATGAAGGGAGCATTTGTGGAGACTGAGAGTCGCTGTAATGGAGGCGAATAAAAATTGAAATTTTATGGAATCAAAAGCCTAATTGGTTGATTTTTACATTTAATTCTAACCCCCAAATGCCTGTATTCCCATGATGCAGAGTAGAGGACATTCAATTCGTTTCATTCCTTTACGCTTTGGCGAAATAATGTTATTAATATTCGTAAAATACATCCAGAAATATCTGCTGACATACAGACTGAGCACTGAAACAAGAGCGCAAGAAACAGTGTGATCTTTAGCAGCAAGACCTGAATTCATCAGTTTTCTAAAGCTGCATTAACAAAGCTGCAAAAATTATATCTAAAATGTGCAGAATTATCAACATGTTTTATAGAAATAACGAAGGAGCTGTTGTGTCTTTTATCTGCTTGTGTTTGTGTGTTTTATGTCTGCAGCAGATATTTTTATATTTATCTATAGTAATGTCATAGAGAATACATGAGAGGATGCTGAATAGATTCCTCAGAGGTTCCCAAACTGCATTAATATTAATGTGGTAAAGTGAAATCATGCTGAGATTATTTTAGATTTTTAAAACAATATCCTAAGTTTGATTCTGCTTTTACTGTTTAAAAATCTGCTTGTATTTGTAAATGTGCGGTCTAATCTCAGAGTATTTTCACATTTATTTAGGCTTTTATTTTGTAATTAAGCACGTCTGTTCAATGGATAAGTGGATTAATATTTTTGCCACGTGAATCTGGCAATTAAATCAATTACATTTATTTTAATCTGTAGAAAAGGACAAATAAAAGTCCTGCGAAAACAGTTGGCTACAGTCATGTGGTATAAATGCCATATTTTACAGCAAAAGTAATGGAAATAAGAAATATAATAATAATAATTTCACCTTTTAAATAAGTGAAATGTGCATTTTAAGCAAACTGATGTATTTAAATAAGATCAAATTGAAATTTAGCTACTGAATTAAAAAAAAACAGAAACAGTTTCTAGTTTAAGAGATTGTGTTTCTCTATTTAGTTTCTGTTATTTGAATTTTTCTTCTGTTTGCACAAAGTCAATTTATAAAGACTTCACAAGATACAGAATGTGTTTATTAAATAAATATATTAATAAATGATTTATTAAGTGGCTCTTAAAGTAGTAATGTTTGGTGCATTTAGTGCCACTCAGAAAATTGCCAGTTTTATTACTATATAACAAAAAATAAATACATTACAATAGAATATTATACATCTTACAAGCAGGTTACTACAATTTATGAGTTTTTTTTTTTGTTTGTTTTTAATGTATTTATTTATTTTTGTCTCACTCCTAATTCTTTTTCACCTGCTCTTAAATAAATACTCCAACACAACCAAAAATTAAAATCCCATTTTTTCCCAAGCTGCATCCACCTTCCCTCTAAAACCATTTGTTTCTGTCAGATTTGTGTGTCGCTTCCGTCACCATGCATGACCACTCTGGGGTTCAATTGTTAATAACTGACCAATTCAAGTGGCCACTTCTGGGAATTGTAATGGCCACTCTTCAAAGAGGCCTGACCTGACACGAGGACATGAAGGTGTCAGAGGTCACACATGAAGACCTACGGGGAGCCAATATTTGTCCTTTGCTCTGTCAAGCCCCCAAATTAGCACCTAAGTACTGCACTTAATTGTTATAAGTTGTTTTTTTGTGTGATGGTGGAGAGCTGTGGTGCTCTCAGGTGCTATTATAAAGGAATTAAAATTTAGATAAATATATAAAAAAAAAGAAATCAGTTAAGAAGCTATTCCACAAATGTGAATTATTCAGATAAATACGATTGGTATAAAAATAATTGTGGTTCATGCTCATCTTGACTCCAAAGAAATAAAAAGATGCAGAACACTTGAGATCTGCACTTTCTAATGCAACTCATTGGGCTTATCTGTTGATATATTTATAATGAAATCCAATTGGTTTTCTTAATCAAATGCTGCCTCAGCAAAAAAAAAAAAATGGTTATAGGAGACTTAAAAGTATTCCGTGTGCTTGGAGATTTATACAAATGGAAGCAAATATCACAATAAAGGCTTTGTTTTACCTTAATAGTCATTTTGTTCCTGCAACATAAGCACCTCAGTTAGATTCTCCAACAGGAGAGAATTGAATATTAGAAGTGTGAGTGGCAGTTACAGCTTCCTGCATATAGGCAATATGACATGACACAACTAAGTATAGTGCAGATATGAGGCCTGATGCAAAGGCTTTCAGGGGAGTTGCAGCAGGTAAAGCTGGAACATAAAACCAGACAGCTCCAATAAAGATGCTGAAGGCAGTGCAGCAAATTTCTAACATCTACAGGTGGAGGCAGGAGACAGACTGCAAGAGTCCAACCAACAAGTCTCACTTTCATCAACACAGAACAGAGAAAGCAATAGCAAATAAATGTTTAAAAAAATCTACTGTTAGGTTTGTTTTCAATAAGAAAAAAATTAAAATGCATGTCAAAAAAACACATTAAAACTCTGCAATAAACGCAACAGCTCCAAAAACTCACATTTCAGCAGCTTCTCCTGGTCTTCAGCCCGAGCAGGAGGAGATGTTGGTCCATTCCCTGCCATGTGCAAACAGAGTGATGGTCTTCCTGCTTTCCTTGTTTAATTGGGAACAGGCTGAAGTTTATGCTAATGAGCGCTGACATCAGTCCTGGCAGCCTCCGCTCCATAAAGGAGGGGAGCAAAGGGCCAAAGTCGCGCCTCTTTTCCCAGGCAGCTCCCGTCGGTCAAGTTCAAGCGCAGCGCCGGAGCCATTCAGAACATGTGAATGCGCAGAAAAGTGGGGGGAGGAGAAGGAGAGGAGGCCTTCAGATTCATTTAAAATGTGGAATCTGCTGGAATGCGCCAAACACACGATCAATTCTAACATATCAGATTCAGTAAGCCCACTTTAATGATGCGGTTGTACTGAAATTTAGCCAAATGGAGCAAAGCGTGCGCATTTTCACTTTGAGGTTCACCAAAGCATATATTTGTCTTAAAAGCAAGTAAAAATATTTAATCCAAGAAATGTTTGAGTCAGGGGCCTTTTAAGGTGGGTAGAATTCTACTTCTGTCAGCAGAAATGACAGATTAGTTAAATTATTCGCTTCCATTACGCAAAAAAGACGAGGTGAAGCCAATATTGTATCTGCTTTATTAAATCAAGTGATGGAAAAGGTGGAGATCTGATTAAACCGGTGGAGACCGTCTTAAAAAGAGCTGCAAGAAGGCTAATATTAAATACATTAAGTGTAAATTAACATATTTGTTCTGGTTGCACAGAGAAGTAAAAGACAACAGTGCAAAAATACATTCTCTGATGCGCCAAATTGCGCTTGTGGATCCCTCGTGCGCCCTCGTACAGCCATCTGTGCCAGGGGCTGATCCGTGGGATCATCTGTGCCACCAGAAAACACAAGCACCCAGTGAAACAGAATTAGCGTCGTGCATTTGCGTAATTACAGTCGAGGTGTGTAATCAGTCATGTCTCCCAAATCCAGGAACTGTGTGAGGACGAACCAGAGGAGCAGCTTAACGCACATCAACCTAATCTGGAAACCAGACGACCACATACAGTCAGTGGATACAGTACATACAAGAGGCCACATGCTTTGTAAAGACACAAGAGGTGTGCAATAATAAATAAACCAGCTTATTAGAAATATGCACCTCTGTTGCTCTGTTCATGTGCACAGAGGAAGGAGATTTGACATCATGTGCATAAATTCTTAATTTCAACACATAAAGTAGGATTTATTGCATGTTTTTGTTAGCTAGTAAACACCTCTTGCATTCACAGTAGACATTTTGACATATAACAGTAATTAATAATGTCTAGATTCTATTTAGCTGCTTCATTTTCAAGGTCTTGGACCTGTGCATTGAAGAACAGAGCAAATTGTTAATGTTATAGGTAACAATTGTTTCCCCCCCCCCGCTATAACAATTGAACATCGCTGCTCTGCACAAAAGGCCTGTGTGAAACCAAGATATTTCATATTTGACGCGACAAATTTGGGTTTAAGTGATGCAGGAATTGGAGTTTGAGCATTTTTACAATAGAAACCTAAGCTGCAACAATGTGCTAAATTCTTAATGAGTGGAATGTAATCAGCAAGACTTGCAAGATGATAAACACATGAAATTTGTATGTTCAGAGGCAAAAAAAAAAGAGAAGCATCCGACTGTATTTGGTTTGTGTACAGTGCAGGAAGATCATTCCATGCATCCCCTTCGTCGACTCTTTCTGTGTTCTTTCCTACGACCCTCCTTATGATACACCAGTCTGGTAATTAACAGTCATGAGTCTCGCTCCTCTTTTAAATAAATCCCTGTGACAAAGCAGATCTGGCCCTCCGTAGCTGGTTCCCACAGCTATCCTCCTCCAACCCAGCACACTGCAGAAGAGGCAAGCAGTTAGGAAAAGAGACAAAAAAGGGGAAAAGAGCGGGGAAAATGAAGGGAGACGAGAAGAGGAGAGTGGGGGGGATAAAAACAAGGGGGGAGTTTCCTTTGACGGGGCACCATTGCAACATTTGCATATATTCAAATCAGCCGATGAATGGCGTGCATGGGGGCGAACAAAGACGAGCCAATGGGAGGCCGGCGTCCCTGCTGCGGGCTCAGAAGCAGCCGCCGGTATCCCAGCAGCACCCTGGGAGAAACACAGGGAAGTGGTGTGGGAACCGAGAGGCCCCCCGAGCTGTGCGAAAGGGAGGGGAGCCACTTGTAGCCCGTAGTGAATTAGCATTTTATTTGTGTCCATTTTCCTCAGTAATTTCTGCCCCTGCACTCCAGCCACAGATGGCTAACATGGCAGAGGGATTAGCATTTGTGTCAAAGATGATAATGATGGAAGTGTTTTTCCAAGACCCAGACAGAGACGTTTCTTCTCGCGGTGCTGACTGACGTTTTAATGAGGGAGATGACGGGCAAAAGTGGAGCATATTTCAGTCCTTTCTGCATCCGTTTGTTTGCGATCAAAGGCAGATACTGGAATTAGAAAAGCACATGTGAGGATGAAGCTATAGTAGATACCCACATGGAAAAAAAGGTTAGACATTACAAGAAAGGGAAAGGAGCAAGAGATGGAGAAACAAACACTTATTTCTTAAAAAGTTGATGTGCAAATTCTAATTACAACCCGATCGCTCCATTTCCCCACAATCCCACACACTAATTGCCTCATGGTGCAGGCTGGAGTTGCATCGACGCCTCCCAAAGATCAAACGCGGAGTTTGATATCGAGCGGAGCAGCTAATTTCACGTGTTTTATGTTTACATACTCTTCGCCCACCGGAGATGCTTCTGCTGCTGCATTTGCTTCGTCGCACAAAAGCTCCATTTGATCAGATTCGCAGCCCCCTCATTGAAATGTCATGCTCTCGCGCGCAAATTCACGGGGCAAAGGATCAGACACATCTTCAGCAGAAGGGGTGCCACCAATTAGCAGAAAGTGGGGAATTCAATCAACTTCGCGAGACCACCCAAATAACGCGGGCGCACATGCTAAACACATATTTGAATGCCGTGAATGGTGTTCGGCGATGGATCTTTAGAAGCTGCTGGAAATGCTTTGCACTGTTGGGGGGGGCACGAGGGCCTCTGCTTTTACAGAGGATGAGCTGATATTATAATGCACGTACAGGCCGCTGAGTGTGTGTGGACAATCACCGGCGCCCTGAGTGACCAAGCGTACCACAAATGAAGGACGCATCGGTGCATCTGGAGCCGTCTGTCCTCACACTGCATCATTCCCCGAACACCTCATGGCTTTACTATAATCTGAGACACAGAGATCAGGTTAATACATTAACAAATTACAAAGATTTGTCAGCGAGTGTGAAGATAACCAAGTGTTTCTTATTTCTATCTGTCAAAATGGAAAAATAATGCTTTAATACACGATTACATCAAAATGTACGCTCCTATTTCTTTCTTTTTTTTTTTGTACCCGTCCCTGGTGTTCAGTGTTTTAATGCCAAAGCAGAGAGTAAGAGAAGCATATCTGAGACTTTAAGCTTCACAATTTGCATAATGTTTGTTTTCTTCCAATGAAATGTTAAGATACATGATGGTGGAAGCATGAAAGTAGGAGATTATCATTAGTGGGATCACGCAGAGGCATTCGGGGGTACCGAGGAAGAACAAGGAACTAAGATGGATCAAATTTTACATTTTAATTGGAGATGAAGAGCGGAAGCATGTTGGTAAATTAAAACTGCTTTAACTGGTGTCCTTATTACATATTCTAAAATTTTCCATGCTTTGCATATAACAGAATAGATGTATCTAAACTGACACAAGTGTCTGTCCAGTATGTTTAATATATACATTTAGCTGTTAAAAAATGAATGTTTTATAACTGTTTGTAACTTTAACTTCGTGAACAAGTTGATTTGATTCTACAGATCGTTCCTGTTTTGTTAAATTACAGATAACGAGTAAAATTAGAGGGAAAAAAAGTTTCAATTTAATAATCTAACCTTTATTGATCCCCTTGGGGAAATTCCTTCTCTGCATTGACCCATCCTATTCAACGTTAACCTTAACTATACATACTAGGAGCAGTGGGCTGCCGTGGTGCAGCACCCAGGGAGCAGTCAGGTGTTAAGGGCCTTGCTCAAGGGCACACAGTGGGGGTGACTGGGACAAGCGGTCGCTCTCACTTTCCCACCTCAACCATTTGCCAGTCCGGGGACTCGAACCGACGACCCACCAGTTACAAGTTTGTTTCACCAATCACTAGGCCACCACTGCC
>OMNN01024859.1:0-13118 GCA_900302755.1 Chromis chromis
CCTCTCCTCTTCTCTTCCAGGGCCAAAGTGTTTCGAGGAAAGAAGGTCCTCGGGGACCATGACATCAAAGTGGAGCAGGTATCATATTGATTTTATAGATCTATGACGCCGCGGGAACCATTTATAAAAGGTTGAAAGGGATCAGAATAAAAGACATGAAAGTGAACCGACACCCTATTCAGTACTATTCAGAGTAAAATATCTACAGACAGGATCACATGAAATACCTATGATGACAGGAACTTCTCTGCACTTTGGTTTACAGCCAAATGCCTGCCACATTTTCATCAGGCTCAGCTGTACTTTATGGTAAACTAATTCAATTATTCAAATATGCAAATGATAGTGAACCTGGTAAATATCACCCCTTCAGCATCATCATTTCAGCAGTGTAACTTGACATTAGCTTTTAGCTCCAAGCACCAAAGAGAGGCTCTTGACTTTTGCTTCTTTTACTCTTTCATACAGTAAAATATGCAACAGTGTTGTATTTATCAGGAATTTGTGTTCCAGTGATTTCAGTTGTTTTCTAAACAGTCACATTTTTCATCGTCAGCAAACCTTTCTATTGTGCAGTGAATAAATAGACATGTATAAATGTGTGACCACACTTTCAAAACCATCACCACTTCAAATGTAAAACTATAGCTGAACCTTTGCAATATTATGCTGTGGTTACTTTGCATATTTCAGTTTTTGTCTTTAGACTAACAGTATTTGACATGTTGGTTTCATACTGGTTTAACCAACTAACCGGCAAACCATTGTGCAGTACTCTGTTGCTGCATATGAGATGACTAACAGTTTCACGCCTAATAGACTTTGACAGTTAAATTACAACCTCAAACCTCACCACAGAAACGAAATAGACTCCAGTGGAGACAGAATTCGGCTGCTATGAGTCACAGCAAAGTCCTCCACAATGCTTTCAACCACATGAAGAGAAACAACATGCAGTATTTTAATAGAGTAACTATATAGTTTATGCATACAATATAGTATAATAAGGGTATGCAAATAAATAACAGATGCAAAAGTGTGTGCAGTGCTTTTTCTCTTTTTACTGCATCTGCAAAGGACATTTGTTAGAGGAGAAGGTGACTCAGTATTTATTTTGATCCCAGTGCAAGTAATTAATTCAAATGATAAAAAAGAATGATGTGCCTGCTCTGAAAGTGGCAGTAATTATGTAGCAGAGTTGGCATATTACACAAAACTTCTCACACAAAAGCCCTCGAACACTCAGAATAAAATCATGCAATTTCCTGCTTCTTAGATAATAGTTTCTACAGCTACTTATTTAAAAAAAAGAAGAAAATGATATATCTGATGAAACTGTCTTGTGTTCTCTTTCTTTCCATGTAGGCTGAATTCTCAGAGGTCAACCTCATCTCACATTCAAATGGAACCTGTAATGTGGACATGCAGGTCATCAGGGGCGGAACCAAAGTGGTCAGGTCAGCAATACACACACACACACACACACACACACACACACACACACACACACAAACACACAAACACTCACACACTCAAAGTGGTTAAACATTGCTTAAATCCTAAACCCAAACCTGATCCCTTTTTTAAACCTTTGGGTTTGACTTTGATGGTGTGATTAACCCCAAAATACGCAGAAAAACAATACAATTTCCGAAAATATGAAAACCAATATTTACAAAAAATGACACACCTAACCTCAACCCATTGTATAACTTACCAGCATGACCTTATTTCCTGTCCCCAGTCCTACTCCAGAAATAACACTGGGTTTTCACAAAAATGTTCCTGCTGTCAAAGTTTATTTCTTTTTGGATTTATGGGTCTTTAGAGCCATTATTTAAGGTGACAGTGGTGGCTGGAGACATGAGGAGAGACAGATGGGGGACGACATGCAGTGAATGTGTGCATTTTCACCACTGGGCTACACTTGGAGTTTTAGTTTGGTTCTACGAGGAAATAATAAGAGAACATTAAACGGACTCAGTGGACATCAGTTGTATTTAATGGTAAATAGTCTACTGTTGAAGGTAAATGAACAAAACCTACAATCCCAGAATGCAACCAAGGATGACAAACTAACTAGACCTAAACCTCTACCATAACAGCATTCTAGCAAAATCCCAAAATTTTGTAGATTGATGGTACTGTTATTGGAAGAACAGTTTGTCCTCACTAAAAAAAAAAGCATATGGGATAAATCAGTTCAAGGTCCAGCATAGTGCAGGACATAAAGGTAATAAAAATGTTTCCATATTGGAGGACATTTGGGTCTCATAAATGTAACAACAGACAGAAAAGTGCTGCAATTAATAATGATCCAAAGACCTTTCTGTGAGATCAGACAGAAAAACCTTGCAATGCATTTGGAAATAATTAACAGACTTGTTTACAGAAAGCTTTGATTAGTGAAAAAAGCTCATAGGCGTATGACCACAACCATTACCCACACACTGGCCCAATGATCTTGTGTACAAATGTACGAACGTCCCGTAAACCTGACGATTCCGTAGACACACTCACCCACCACAAACCACTGTTGACACAGACACCAGCGTCCTGGCTAAATACTGGCAGCAATTAAGTGAGACTGTAACTCCTACTGCTCAGCTACTAACAAAAGCAACAGGAAATGAAGACGGCAGCATGAGTCTGATAATCAGCGTCTCTGCCCTGTGATTATGCTTTATGAAGGGCTGGTCCGCATTTGTGCTCACACACAGTCAACAGTGACAATTGCTGTAAATTTGTGGAGTCAGAAGAAAGAGTGATCCACACTCATGTGTCCTGATGGTGTGATGTGACCTCCACAAAGACCTCCAGAGTTGTTTCATGGCCTCCTCCTCACCCAAACATCGGTTTGCTGCGGAGGCAGTTATTGAGTTTACAACATAAACGTCAGCCTGTGTTGTTGCCCGCCTGTCTGGTGCACACTGCCTAGACCTAACAATCTACACTTGTCTCTGTAATTACGCTGTTTCCATCGATTTCAAGTCAAAGCAGTGATTTGCTAACTACTCGAAGACTGCGTGTTGCTAAGTAACCTCCATCCTGATGATCTGTTTTTTTGCAGACTGTGAGCATGTCACCACACCATCTACAACTCTACTTTCTTCCATCCATGAGAAATACTTTGCGTGTTATAAAACGCAAATCTGTGAGTTTTAATTGGTCATTTAGCAAAGAGAGAGCAGTTATTAGCGGGTTCACGTAAACGCAGTGTGTACATTTTGAGTTGCATGACTGCAGTTGGACTCTTGCTGTTTTTGGCTCACGAGAACTCATGGAACATTTGCTAATCTCTTTGGTGCACGCATGCATGATTAGCTCCCATATGGTCTACCACACACATGTACATGCAGGTCGAATGAAGAAAAAGAATCGTGCCATTGAAATCCTGCAAATGCTTCGCTGACCTCGTTGTTTTTCTCATTTTCTCGCAGAATATGGTTGAAATTGTTCTACATTTTCATCAGTGCTATAGAGTCCTATTAAAGTGGAACAATGGATTAGTCTGTCTCACTTTTTGAATGCTTCCTTTGCTTAACCTGCTGGTATTTGTAGTTTTTAGCAACAGGGTTAAATAGTGCATTTGTTGGTGACTATTTTCAGCTGCAGAATAACACATATTTGCATTATTTTAAAGTATCAGGATGGTGTATGTGGGACTTCCTCAAAAAAGCTACAGTGCTGATGTCCATTATAATAAAGTAATGTGTCAATCAATGCTGCAGTGTGGCTCATTGACATGATTTGAACTGGTCTGACTAGCCAGTGCTCGCAAAATATCTAATCTCTTGCTAATCTCTTTGGTTCATGCATGGAGAGCTTCCATATGCTCAGCCACACGCACGGACACCCAGGTCAAATGAGAAATGGAAATGTAGGTTTCACTAAAGGGAATCATTGGAAATGCTCGTCTTGTTGATTTTGTTCTCTTGTTGACGTCTTTTTAAAAATCTTAATTCAGCAGGGAATTGAAGATAAAAAAGTAACGATAACAAGCGTTCTGTGTGAGTTCCAGTTCATACCGGAATTTTTAAAATGAAGTTTAGGGCACTCAAGTGCACAGTGAAAAATCCAAAGTGGATGACTGTGGCGCTGTTGGCAGCACTGAATCAGGGGCAGCGCTGAGAGTCATGGCCGCGCCGAACTCTGCTGCCAGTAATGAAGAGATTACAGTCACATTAATTGCTGTGTCCTCTCCACCAGAGTCTTTTTTAGTTTCTTGGAGTGTCTGATTAGTATTCTCTGTGCATGACGAGCTGGTGGTGGTCACACTGCGCCAAAGTTTTCGCTCTGTGTCTGTTTTCTCTCACTGCACTCTACATCTCTTTTTCTCTCAGTGTGTTTCTCACACCTCTCTCTCCTCTCTCTCTCTCTCTCTGCCTTTCCTCACATTCCCTTGCTGTCATACATGCATGCAGAGACAAAAGGAAAAAATAACACGAGTCGTGCCCCATTACCGTCAACCTTCAGCTGAGTTAAGCTGCTCCGAATATTGTTTTTGACCTTCACCCGATGGTCGCAAATTGCTCCTCTGAGCTCCAGTGCTGTGGTTTGGAGTGTTTTGCAATTGAGACCTTGAGTCTACCATTCAGGATTTATTTTACAGTACTATTATGCAAATTCATTCCTCGTTTTCTTTTAATGGTTGAATACCCAAATTCTCTGCACTGTAACCCTCTCTGCTGTAGGCCTGGGGACGGCTGTGTCCCCTCTGTGACACATGTCACCAGCAGCTCCGTTTCACATGCCAGTGATGAGATTACCCAACAGGACAAACTGTGGGAGGTTGTCACTGCTCCCTGCACACCCACTTTTACCTCCAGTTGATGGCAAAAACACAAAATTAGACTGTAGTCTGATACCAGCAGTGTCTAATGTACATATAGTCATCTGTATGTGGTTCATCCATACTGTCATGGAAATATTACACCAGGGTTCTAACCTTAATTAGAAAACCAACACTTTGCAGGGTTGT
Source organism: Chromis chromis (assembly GCA_900302755.1). NCBI lineage: Eukaryota > Metazoa > Chordata > Actinopteri > Pomacentridae > Chromis > Chromis chromis. The sequence goes on from OMNN01024859.1 coordinate 4,982, forward strand.
GGGTAGATTTAATATTGCACACAATATAGAGAATAAAAATACATCATTGCAGTGGGGAAGAGACCTCACTCTTCTCTCCCCCAAAGAAGAATAAGAATTTGTTGTTTACAACATGACAGTGAACAAAAACTCTTTTCCTATTGGCTCTTTGTAGAAAGGTTTTAAGTTTAAACCTTATCATATAGTTTCCTTACATGTAAAACCTACAAAGTCATCCAGTCCTCAGACAAAACAGCTTCCTAGTGATGAGACTAAGGCATCTCCTTAGAGGAACCTGTAGCCTTGGTTACATTCCATAAGAGACCAAAGAGCTTCTTCAGACTAAAACTTCGAACCTGACAGACCTGAGATCTCTAGTTTTGACTCTTGTTGTACAACAGACACATCTCACATTACTATAAGCAGCAGTCAACCTGTAACTCTGAACATAAGAATTTAGTTTCGCTGAAAACGACTACAAATATAAGCAGCTGATTATGAACTGAAGATTAACAAATGGTTTACATATAAATAAATGATAACCTAGAAGCTTAAAATTGATATTTACTTTCAAAATACTCTCTGTATTCAAAGGTTACTTCTGAATACATTTTCATGATCAAAACATATTTGCTGGAAAGCTTTTCTATGTTACTTACAAGAGAGTCCTAACTGTAGATAGATGTTATGCATGCAGCAGCAAAGAAGCAAAAGCAGGATGTGATCTCACGTGAGACTTTTAGATTTTTTGCACTGATTAAATACAAGTATTGTATAGTAAATGCAAGACTCAAAACACTATTTGTGTCGATACTTCACTCTAAGTATCGATCCACTTACTCCTGCTTCACACTGTATAGGTAGACCAGTGAGAGGGCTGAGGCTAATTTTAACATCCTTCCAGAAAGACACTTTCATATGCAACAATATGAGCAGTGTCTGTTTTTTGTGTGTGTGTTGGATGGATTATCACTTGAGCCGCCCTCAGTTATCTGCTTATTGTCTTACTAAGTAATGCATTCAAACTGGAAAGGTCATTAATCATTTTGCTCAGGATCCACAGCTCAATTTCATTAAAGCGCTCCCAGATGCTCAGGTTTCTGTCCACACTCACCGTCTGAAACACAAGCATGCACAAAAAAGGCACAACATTAAATTTAATTCAACATATCTGACATCCGAGGTGAGGCTCAACCTTAAGCAGCTCATCTCTCCCTCAGCTGTGTGGTTACAGAAGACGAAGGTGCAGTTTTAGAATTCCCAGTGATGCTTATAAGCTTATACATTCTACAGGCATATCATCTGAATAGTTGTGTCATTTTAATTATACGTATTGTGAAAATAAATGTAACATCAATTGCCCACTTCAGGCCTCATTTACCATCAAATGTCCTCTTGTGTTTAGCATCCAAGCAGAGAAGGGTCCGCTCTCGTGTGACTTAGCAATTCAAAACAACAGAGTGCTCATTAAGAATCCTTCACAGATGATAATCTGCTCTTAGAGGAGAGATACGAACACTTAATTGTCTTTTTTTCACATTCCAATTTAGTTTTATTAATTCATGTGGCCAGCTGGATTTTCTTTTACAGCCACAGCACCCTAGAAGACGAAAACAGTCTTCACAGAGTGTCTTTGTGGGTTTTCCTCTGTATCATTTTTTTAACCACCTGTTTACCAAATTTACATAATGTGTCATTTCTCTTTCTCCCATCCAAATATGCAGATCTGTTGCATCTGGCAACAGTAAAACAGTTTAGAACTATAAACTTACTCTCAGTTCAACTCTCTTTATTTTCTCATCCCAGGTCATTCAGGCCTGACTTTGTCTTGGTGCGCCAACACGCCTTCAGCATGGCCCAGAATGAGGATTTTAGGAACTTGATCATCGGTCTGCAGTATGCAGGGATCCCATCAGTCAACTCTCTGGACTCCATCTACAACCTCTGTGACAAACCCTGGGCTGTAAGTGATTTCAGCAAAACTCATTTACAACGGCAAACATCTGAACAGTATTTCACTCACAGTAAATTGCAGAAATGTGGAAAGATTTGTTTTTAATAGAGTGAGTTAGGAGCATATAGAGCATTTAATTAAAACATTATTACATTGTTTATTACTGAATGCATGATATGCACGTACATGTAAGACATGTTATAATAAATATTACACTCGTTCAGCTACCCATGATTCATTTGCAGTACATTGACTTTTGCTGTTTTTCTCTTTCTGTTCCTCTTTTTCTCTTCAGTTTTCACAGCTGGTCAATAATCAGAAAAAGTTGGGCTCAGATCGGTTCCCACTCATCGATCAGACTTTCTACCCCAACTACAGAGACATGGTAAAGTTCTTTTACCTTTACTACACAGTGTAACAAACGAACACCTCAAAAAACATCAGTGACTGACAAAATGTAACTTCTGATGATTCTGAGATTGACAGGTAGCCACCCGTATATTCAATAATTTAACTCTTTGCTGCAAGGCAGTGAAACATTCTCTAAAAGTAGGAGACATTGCTGTCTGTTCTTTAAGTTTTAGGATATCAGTTAAATAAAAAATGGATATTTTATTTTAGAAGTATTTTATAAAATGCCATATTGTTATATTATAGCTTATCCACTTTTACAACTACAGTGTTTGATAAGAGCAGAATGTCTGTCTGAGAATTCTACACTAGAGACGAGCTACTGCTAAAAGCCCGTTCCTTAAATTGAATTGATTGTGAATACTGTGTGACACCTTCATAATTCATAACTCAAATGCTCTAAGGTAAGTATCACTATTTCTTTACACAAGAATGAGTTGATGTTAACAAAAGCTTGCAAAAAAAATACACAGATTTTACACTCATGAGAAAGGTGAAGATGTGTGTTTCCTTTATTGTACTTACTACACTCACTAAAAAATGTATGAGGCATTTATAAGGTTTAAAAAATATATACTGTGCTTTTCCTCTGAGGAAATGTGCAGAAATTAGTTTGACTTGCTCGAAATATTATATTCTGTAACAGCGAAAACGCTCGGCAAGCTCAGAAGACCCCTCATTAAATTGCTTCATTTTTTTTTATTATTAATGTCGCCTTTCAGCTCTCATTGAAGTTCTCTGTAGAGCCCTACTGTCTTAGATTTTGTTCAGCTGAAGGGAGTTTAAAAAAGAGACAGCGACACACTGTTCCACTGAGACATTTTATATACAATCTTTTTTGGTACATGGAAATAGAAAACTCTATTTAGACAGAAACAGAGACTTAAATACAAACCCAAACAATTCTTCAGTATAAAACAAACATGAAATTGTTTAACTCTTCACTGAAGCCATACAGTTATTGTGCATTATTATCATATCAGTGATGAAATTACATGAAGCTATTAACATTGTTTTAAATAGACAGTATGTTTCCAATGCGTCATGCAGATTACTGTATTGTGGGGGTTAAATGTTTATATTGTTGAATGTGACTCTAATGTGATTTTGCCATATTGACTAATGAATGCCAATAACAAGTGATAATGCATTTTATTCTGTATGGCTTCAGCGATGTAATCCAGTAACAAGACAGGGGTCAATTCTGATTTGGGTCTTTTAATAAATGCTCAGTTGTTATATTAAACAGCATTTTAATCATTAATTATAGCTCCTTCCTGACTATCAGTTATGACTCTTTTTGTCGTCTTGGGCCAAAAGTGTGTACTACCTTACACTTCCTCTTTTAAGGAGTTAAAACAGTGAATTGAGTCGTGTCCTGTTACATAAGTTCCTCTAAGGAGAGGTGGCTTGGCTTCTACAGGTGGCAGTGCTGTTGTTAAAGCGCTGGATTAGATTTTTGGCACAGGAAATAGTACAGAGTTCAACCAAGGACACTAAACACACAGAAAACCACAAGATAAGAATCTCTATGCTAGAAGAGAAGTTCTGGTTAGCCTTTAAAATGTTAATTCCCACTGAAATACAATATTTACAGTCTCAGAGATAAAACTGTGATGATTTTGATGCACACGAATTATGGTCATATATAATTTCAGATTAAGTCAAATATAATTAATTGCAGAATGTCTGGTGTCGCTTTTTTCTGCATATACAGTACAGTGTGAGTGTTTTAAGCACTTTAGATGTTTATATCAGCCCCATATTTATGACACAAATAACTATATTTAGCAACAAGAGGAACAAGGAGTCCTGGAATAGATAGTATGGCCCCCACAGAACCCTGAATTTAACATCATGGAGCCAGTCTGAGATTACATTAAGACACAAATGCAACTGAGATCTGCCCACATGCACAGAAGAACCATGTCAGGTTCTCCAAGATGCTTGGAACAGCTTATCTGCCAAGTAAATTTAAAAACTGTGTGCAACCAGGAGAATTGATACTGATTTAAAGGCAAAGAGTGGTCATACCAGATACTGACTCGATTTAGTTTTTTTTTCTGTTAAATCAATAAACATAAAACATGGCATTATTTTTGCATCCTCACTTCAGTTTTGTGCCTAAAACCTTCACACGGTACTGTATATACAATGTATTTCCATTTGCATGGGACAGTTACTGTATGTGATTTTATATATAAAGGTAAAAAATCAACACCAGGATGTGTGTCGGGGGAAAAGGTGGCAGTGCTGCTGCAGTGTATCGAGGATGATCTGCACTGTTTGCAATGCAAGATTGTGGCAGAAGTTGGCAGCTACCTCCTATTATTTTTCCTTCTATTGTTGTACAGTAATTGTACGACTTCCTCACACTTCTTTCAGCATATGCACAACTTTTTGCTATATATCCAATTATACCTTAAACAAATTCTAGATCTTCAGAAATTTGTCAAGGTTGTGCATTTCCCATCAGGCATGAGATTTGCTGTGGGGTAAATGATTCGCACTGGATGGTCTGCTGCTATTCTTATTCTGTGAAACACAGCAAGTGAAGTGGAACGTGTGAGAGCTAGAAGATGAGTCAGAGAAATGCTGAAAGCCCCAGTAGTTTGTAAAAATGTTCATAGCTTCGCTGTAGGAATCACCTGAACTCTGCTCAGCGTCAAGCGATGCTCCCCACGAATGTAAAATTGGCCAAATTTTCAAAGAAATCAGTTGCTACTTTGCAAGCCAAATCCAAACTACACGAGTCAAAGCGTTTTTTATTTATTTTCGAGGCATTTCAGGAGTCAGATTGAGTAAAATGAATGTCAGAATGACAGGTCAAGGGTCAGTCATGTCCAAGAAGTCTTTCTCAGGTGGAGGTCCGCCCCGGTACCAGCTACAGGTCGTGTCGGAACGGCGGATGCAGGCGTACTGTCGAGCCTGCTCCCCGTTTAGACTGTTATCCAGCAGCCAGTCAGTCCACAAGCACTCGTTATCTCCTGTAGACGCACACGGCACTGTGTAGCAGGTGTTGATCTGAAAAGAGAAGAATAATTGATTCATTTATTTACTCATTCACTCATCTCTTTTCCTTAAGTTGATCTCCCTGGTGTTGTGAATAAGAGATTAGTTCTGCCACTAATAACACGTGACGCTATAAAGAAGTGTTAATGGGAAAAAATGATCACACGCTTGAAAACGTCGGTACCGAAATAGAGAGGAGGTTTGAGGCAGAGCAGGAGTAACAGATGAGAGGAGTGACCTTTCTGCCGTAACAGCTGCTGCTTTGTTTTTGTAGTCGGAGCTCATGTAGACGTCTCTAAACTGGCAGATGAGTGTGAGAAAGATAAATATGTATAAACAGAGAATGAACAGTCCTTACTCACTCTGCATTCACAGCCCATCTGGTATCGATAGTTGAGGTTCTTCTTTTGTGATAGCGATAAGTTGTCCCAAGACTCCACCAGGTCACACTGGCCAATAGAGATCCTCCCATCACTCCACATGCTTCCTGTTTAGTGACATCACAACATCAGCATTTAACCCAGCATTCAGCAAAATGTGTATTTAAAAGCCCTAATAAAAAAAGTCCTTGTACTCCTAATAACATTTTTTTTTAAATGTGAATAGCAGACATTAGTTTGCAGCTAATGCTTGTTTAAATAAATAGTTAAATGTGCTTTGCTGCTTTCCCTTTAGGAGTTGAACAAATGTGACTGCTGCTCTATCTCCAGTCTTTCTGCTTTAGCTAAGCTGACCAGCTGTAGCTTCATATTTACCAGACAGACATGAAAGCGGTTATCAATCTTTCCATCTAATTCTCAGCCTGAAAGTGAATAATATCCCCTCAAAAGAAGAGCCGTTTAGGACAAGAGAATCCTCCCACAGTCACTCCACTGTGGATTCCTACTGACAGCAACACTGATGTACCAACTGTTGCTTCTGAAAGTGCAATATAAAGAACACTTCTTGCATACTTTACCTGAGAGCAGATACCCTGCTTTATTGTTGGAATCCAGTTTGACTCCACACAGTGAGGAGAAGACCGGAGTGTACACATACTGGATGTCCTTGGCCTTGTCGAAGCCTTTGAACATCTGGACACAGAGACATGCAGCATGAAGAGAGCACAGTATATGCAGCAACACAGTAAAGAGGAATGATAGAAGAACAACTGTACTATATGTTCCCAAAAGATGGCATTCAGGGTTTCATTATCTGAGTAAAATCAACTCAGAAATGTACAAATCAAAAATATGACTTGTTAAATCTCTTTTGAAACAGACAGCCTTGACAACAAGTGGAATTGGGCATTAACGTCCATTTGGACTGTTTAAAAAATATGTTTTTTCCACCTTTAAAACATTTTATGCGCAAAAAGTATTTGGTTTATTTCACAGTTGACTGTGGATGTTGATGTATGTAAGGCTTGTGCCTTTTACATATTTAGAAGTCCTGAACTGCCTGTTTGTGAGGCCAGTTATAATTTGTTTACTTTCCCTGACTGATTATATGCAGCCAGCGTCCACATAACTCACACAGCAGCATACACAGTAACAGTGATGTATACGTGTACCAGCAGCAGCTGTTACTGCTGCCCAGATAGCTCACCTTGATCATTTTGATTTCGTATTGGATCATCTTCATGTAAGGTGAGGAGCTGTTGCTAGGCGACACAATCTTCTCTCCAGAGATCTTCGCCCTTATCACTGTTATAGGAAAAAAAAAACAGAGTGAAAGGAGGATTAAGATTAATTGAATTGGCAAGTAAATACAAGAGGCAAGATAAGAAATTGATTTACATGCCGGAGACAATGAGAAACATTCTGAATTATGCTTTTTCCTGCTACATATAGATAGATAGATTTAGAGATTTCTCTCCATATCCCTCCTTCTCCCTCCTTTTCTGTCGTTTTTGCCTGTCACTCGTCTTTCTCCCCATACAGACAGTGTTGCAGTCCCTCTCAGTAGTGATACAGGATGTGTCCCTCCTCTCCTCTGGGAGGAAAATCAAAACCCACATGGAATAACAAGTAGCTCTCTGCTTGCTCACTCCGATTAACCAACTCCACACACACACACACACAGCATGAGTACAGTATACACACCACCACATGCACACACATAGAGCACTTTTTAATTTTACACCCTTTCAAAATATTCATCATAATAAAAAATATTATTAATGTTGTACCAGACATACAAAATGCAGCTCACTCTGTGCCAAATCAAACCGTGACATTATAAGCTTTATTGCTGCTTTTCCCATCTACCAAACCATAAGTTTTGACACCTGCATCATTTATAACAGTAACTGACAAGTTAATTTCACTGTCAAACATTTCCTTCGCTTCAATAAGGCTGTGTTAGCTAAAATTAATCAAGCATAATTGAGTTTACTGTTATAGCTCACAGGTTAATCTCCTATTAGGTAGTCGGGCCTGACAGCTGCATTAACTGTGCAGCTAAGTGAAAAGCAGAAGCACACAAAAAAATTATGGAAAAGATGAAGATAGCGATTGTCCAATCATAGCAACTGTAATTAGGCACAACATGCTTTATTCCTCTGCATGTTGAAATGACGTGCATTATGTTAAGGGTTCTTTTTTTCTTTTGAGATAAGCTGCAAACATTAGCATGTCTGTCTAAATAGATTACTAGCTGGTTGGAGCACAGTCTATCCAATCTGCATTATTTAGGATGGAGCAGTGCGATTTCAGGTTACTTTATTTAAAAAAAAAAAAGGCCTGTTCACACCTAACACTTCTACATATGACACATTGTCCTGCTTATTGGACTACACTC
>OMNN01024859.1:13138-25256 GCA_900302755.1 Chromis chromis
TTGTGGTGTGAAACATTAACATTAAAATCGTCCATTATACAAACAAATCATAAATGTCCTGCCTGGATAATCAACTGGTGATAACGCAGGCTTTTTTTTCCTGGATCATTTAGCTTTAACCTCAGTCCCTCAGCAGATTATTCATGTGGCATTCAAAAGTGTATTTAGGACCTCCTTGCAGAGTTCTCATTTTAAAATGAGTCAACTAGAAACATGAAAAAGTTAGTTTAAAAAGTGTTTTTAACCAACTCATAAGGTTGTTACACCTGCAGCTAACGAATAAAAAATGTCATAAAATGTCATTTATCATAAGCCTTCTTGTATGAAACTTGTATGCCACTGTATGAAATTAGAAACCCATATTTTTAAGAATGACTTATAATTGTAGGTGCCAAATCTGCCTAAATTCTCATTGTAAACTTAAATTTTAATTACAAGGATTACATAAATGTAATATACTTATTTTAAAAATGGTAAAGTTCCTGTAATGCCCATTAACACAGCTACATAAATATCTTTCCATATCTCCCACAACTTTCTCTGTAAAAGAGAGAAAGCAGTCCCCTGTAGATGAGAGAAGATGGAGAAAAGAGATGGGAAGAAGCAGCGAGCCAGAAGGGGATCAAGTAACCTTGGTAAAGAAAGAGAAAAGCAACAGTATTGTAGAGAGGGAGAGAAAGAGTGAACCTCACCCTCACACACAGCTAAGCAAACCACCCCCTTGTTTTTCCTTTTCGCTCATCACATAACTACGCCACGGTTTTGTGTGCCTGTAAGAGGAGGAGGAGGAGCTCAGCGTGTTCTGTGAAATTGGCTCAGGAGAAATAGAGACCTTTTTTTTCTTCTTGGTAAACGCGAAAGAAGATAGAAAGGCGGGCAGACAAACAAACATATGTGAACTTGTGTGGAGAGTTACAGTTTAATCAGAGTGTGCAGCGTTGCCTGCAGCAAGGGAGCTGGTCGAGGGTAGAAAATGTCAAGGAACACGGTTCTAGATGTCTGTTCACTATAACTTTGATATACTTCATTCTTAAACTGCATAATTCATAGCCGGGGGCTTAAATCAAACATGAAACAGCCCTGAAAACATTACAGCATCTTTCAGCAGATTAATGCAACGCTGCTGTAGTTGATAAGGTGATCATCTTGACATTATCAGATGGGACAAAACAAAGGATAAACTACAGAGAAACCTGACCTATGAAATAAGGAACAAAACGTGAGAAACTATAAATATAAAAGGTAGTAAGCATGTGGACTATAATTCCACACAGTACACTGTCTGACCTCACAAGGACACACCTGCCTTTAAACTCACCTGCAAACATATGTGCAGCTGTAGCCTGAAAATGTCTGAGTCAGAGCTCAGTTTGATTAATTATTTAGTACTTTTTTTTTTGTCATGGATACATTACTCTTTGTTTAATGCAGGTAATGATGTGTTGTCAAAGCTTGAGCCATAAACTACTTTACTTAGCTGCAGTTTTAATATGCTTGTGATTTACATTAGTAGTACTATTTGTGTAACTTTACACTGTACTATATTTGAGTGAAATTAAAGCTGTACTTTTTGCTCCCTTACAATTATTTCACAGCTGAAATGTTGTAGTTACTTTGCAAAATGAGTTTAATACACTTAAAACAGACTATATTAAAACACTAAGTAGTACAAGTATGACTCTAGGTGGTCTAAAAGTTTGATCAGACCCAAACTACTATATAGCCCACTGTACATTAAAATACTGTCTAAAGCTCCGTATGTCAATAATTAACAGCGGAGGAGAGTAAGATAGTTAAAATTAAAGTAAAATTTTGCATGCAAGACTACACTATCAGTTAACTAGAGCCTTTTTTTAATTGCAGACACTAAAATTCCCATAACCATATATCAGCCAATATTATAGAAGATCTGAGGTTTTATCAGTCTAGTTCTATTGGTAATGTAGTATCTTTGCATTGTGGTATTTTTACTTATTTATACATTGACATTAAAGAGTATCTAAATACATTTTCCACCACTGGTTGACAGTGATCCAAAGTGAACATACAAGCATTGTTTTTATAGACCGAAATCACATCCATTATTGAACACTGTAACATCAGTACAACCACCTCCTCAGCTGTGATTACACCACTAACTATGACTTTCCATTTTCACTACACAGACTTACTACACTGTACCAGTGATGACTATCATTTTTATTGCCCCATTTTTTCAGTTCGACTCTTTGATCTGTGCTTCCCTTGGCAAGAAGAAACATATCTCAAAGTAGATGAAGTTCTTTGGCAAATTAGCCGTTCCACTTAAATCTCCCCTTCTGAGCTGAATAATGGGCCTATGTGGCCTATTATATAAGTAATACACCACGGCATAACAGTGCTGTGTGTAAAGATCAAACAGTTGGCAATGCCAGCTTTGGCCATATATCAGTGCAAGGACAGAAGCTGCTATAGCTAATTAGTCAGGGACAGTACAGTCATTTTTCATTACAGCAGATTGGTGATTTTAATCATTTATTGAGAAAATGTCTGCCCTGACCGGATTAAACCAACTAAAATCTGGGTTGGATCGCCTTCCTGACATAATAGTTTCTGGGCAGTGTGTGTTTATTGACATTTTTTGTTGAGGTTACGTGTTCATATTAATAACTGAACAGCAAAACCTTCCAAGTTTGTCGTCTCGCTCCATTCTGTTGGCCCAGATTCTTTGAAATATTTACCCCTCCACCCCCCCCATCCAGCCATCTTTGAACTGCGCAGCCTAGGTTACCCTGTCATTTCAGTTGCTGCAGCTGTGTTATGAACGGGAATAAGGACAGGCACGCCTGCAGAGTGAAAGTGGCTGTGCATCTGCCCCTACGGCTGCATAACCAAAGAGAAATATTGCAAACTTGTACCATGAGAACTGATGTTGTAAGTAACTTCCCCCTCCCAGATGAATCGGCACCCTTGTCATGCTCACAAAGCTGGACTGTCAGTGGGCTTTCACACTGATATTGTTAGTATGCAGCCCATTAGACCAAGCCTATAGACATGGAAATGAAGTGGGGAGAGAGAGGGAAAGAAAGCGAGAGATGGAGTAGGCTGTGTTGGCACAGTTTGGCCTCCGTCAAACACACACACACACTCACACACACATACAATGTCAAATACACAAACATGGCCAGGGAATCATCCAAGGTTTGTCCAGATGGGATATTAGTCAGATGTAGCCTACAGCTTTATTCAAAGAGCTCATCCACTCTGACAGCACTGTCAGGTCAACTAAAGTCCACCACCAGCGTATGTCTAGAAAACAACCAGGACAGTGTAGCCACAGAAACAGTTCCTCTGGTAAAGGAGGGATTTTCCTTGTTTGTTATTCATGGGTCCAGAAACTTGTGTCCTACCTGAAAAGGAACCACTGACTTTCGCTATTCAGAGATGGACTCATACATTTAAAACTAAAAACAGGCCTGAGCCCTGAGGCAGGCCCAGCGGGAATGGGACCAATTTACAAAAGATCCTGAGGTCAGCACCACCACCTTAGTTATTGTTAAGCCTGGCAAGCTTTCTGTTCTTGTGCAGGATATTTACCACTCACAATTCTTAGGAATTTCTTTAAACAATAGAATAAAATGGGTCATTTTGCTGGCTTCCTTTCCTGTCATTTGCAAGCTAGCTTATTATTATCACCTATGTTTTAGCAGATATCATGCGAATATTCCTTTTTCTTTTGGTGTTTAGATGCTCATCTTACAGAAAAAGATACTTGGGCAAGCAAGTACATGTATGAGAACGTTACATTGTCTTTTTTAGAGTTTCAGCTTCCCTAAAATGCCATTGCTACACTGAAACTACACTATAAACTGACTCCTAATAAATACTTCACCGCCCTAAAGGGGCCTTTTTTACTTCACATGTAAGCCCCATAAATGCTCTTCTTAGTTTATCATATGCAGCTTGACTTTAACATAAGGCTACTTTAGCATTATTACTATAGATCTCTTTATGCTTTTGACACACAAAAGAATAAAAGATTGTATTACCACATGAGATCAGCCTACTGTGACCGGTTAAGGCTGCTAAGCTAAGATAATCGCTGTTCATGGACCACTGATTGGAATTGATTTTGTTTGGGTCCGGGGTCGTGCCCTATGCAGGTCTGATTTCTTAATCCAGCTCCTGCCTTGTTCCTGCTAACACTCTGCTCATTCATACCCGCACAATAGAGTTCAGTTGATTTTGTGTCTTCTCCTGTCTCACTGGTGAAACTTGTTTTACTGTGTAGTATTTTTAAAGATGCATTCCTGCTGGTAATAACATAATGAAATTAGGCTTCAGTTAGGCCCACATTCATATGAATTGCAGTTCTTTGTAGTAGGTTACCTTGCAGGAAGAAGTGCTTTGAAGGACAGCTGATTGACTATTGATTAATACTACCGCACATTTGCCTCAACTGACAAAGTCCAATTCTTTTCAATCTTTGTCACAAACAATTTAGAAATATGTCTGACTTGCTTGTTTTTTATATTTTAAAAACACGCCTTAATCTTCTTTTTAACATAATTTCTTGACTCCATTAAAACAAGAGACCTGCAGTGTGTTTTAATTAAACTGACAGATCCTGTGAGATTTGTGTTGGGATCTTGCAGGACCTGTGGGATCCCAATCCCAATGCAGTTCATTAGAGCAAAGCTTAAAACAGACACAAGTTTAGAAAAAGTGCCATGTTTGATGATGAGATTCAGTAATTTGTAATAGGTTTGTTTCAATAACATACAGGAGTTTCTGTTTTTGAATTTTGGCTTTATTCAAATGATATGAAACTTTAATTGTTGCTATTAAGCTGGTTTTGGGTTGTTTTGACACCCAAGAAATCTAGGGAAAACCTGTGGTCATAAAGGCATGAGGTACATGTCATTGGAAGACCAGAAAGTCTAAATGCAGACTTTGTTCAGGTCAGTTCTGGTCTCCTTTTTAGTGGCAGGTTTGCCTAAAAGCCTTGTATTGTTGATTTACAGAAAACAAAATAAAGATACTTCCAGGATCTCCATCTCAGTCATGGAAGGCAAACTTCATATGTAAAAAGCTGTCCTAAAAACACTGCCCCAAATACTCTCATTGTGTTCCCATAACCCAGATCTAATTGGGCTTTAGACCTGGAGGTTTTAAAAACAGCTCTCAGCTTCCGTTTCATACTGACTACTTTCTGAGACACATTTTGAAAGCACTTTCAAGTAGCTGACCCTCTAAACCTGAAGGGAGATGCGGACCAATTAGAAAACAAGGCTACAATAAAAGCAATTCCTCCTTTCCTCATTCTCTCTCTCTCTCTCCTCTGCTGGAGTGTAACCTTTGACAGAAGCACATACTCCAGCTTTCCACACTCTGCAGCCAAGTACTCAAAGTCAGAGCAGAGTGTTGGTTTTGGCCTGTGCTTAGACAAGAAAGAACTGGATGATGGGGGGCGTCGGACGGAGAGACAGGCAGACAGCCCGACAGACAGACAGATAGAAAGTAGGCCGAGGCCACTCAGCGCTGGCTGTTTTTTCAGGGTTTGTTTTCATGCGATTTAGAGCAAAGAGGACGCAAAATGTTACCACGAAAACAGATAAGAAAAAGAGGCCAGTATAGTTCACTCAATTTAAAAATCCAGATAGACACCTACAAATTAATAGTGACTCTACTACCATTTTCAGATTTTACATAACCTCCTATGCAAACCTTATAGGTCAAGTTTCACTGAATACAAATGTTCATTTCTGTGGCAGGAATTGGAAAAAGCCACAATACAATTTCTGTGAATAGCAACTGTTAATTTCACTCCTTACAACTTCTATTTTCTATGAATATAAATGAGAAAAAGCCACAATTGTAAACCTTTCTGTTGTCCGAGCAGCTCAAGCTCTATTGATTGCTCTTCTCACACTGAGTTTACACTGTTGGATGGATTTTTCTTCCCCCTCTTTGAGAATCTAATTAAGTTGATCAATAAGCCTAATCATGAGTCAATTAGTTAAGATGTAAAGGCATTTGTCACATTTATAAATCATTGGGGTTATTACATGCACCCTCTGAAGAACTTTAAATCTGTTGTCTACCATCAACACGGCACCTTTTATATTCCCTATGTTTTAGCATTTATTTGGGTTGAACATGAACTTAATTAATTAGTCTCTGGTCAATCACTCACCAATCTCAGCGCTGCAGAAGAGCTGCTGTGGGTGTGCTGGATGGCAGCTACATCCCTCCACAACTTCCTCCATGCCTGCACCAAGCAAAAGGAGCACCCAGAGCCCCAGACGCACACTCCGCTCCTGGGACACAGCCATGATGACTCTGGCTGCCTCTGACCGCTCCACCACTTGATGAACGCTCGGCAACCTCTTCTGATCCCGTTAAGTTCCCCTGGAAACAAGTCAGGCTGGCAGACAGCGAGGGGGGCGGGCGGCGGATAGGACAGTAGGGTCGAGGTGGCGAGATGAGCTCTGCTGAGCTGAAAGGCAGCTGTGGATAGAAATGTTTTCATAAGTTTAAAGTGCACGACTGAATTGAAGCTGCAGCAAACAAGTTGAGTTGGAGGGAAGGCTGCTGCTACTGTTGCTGCAGCCACTGCTCTCTTTTCTCTTCTGCCTCCCTCTCTCTCTCGCTCTCTCTCCCTCTCTGTAGACAACACACAGAGAAACTTACAATAGTTGGATCCCCTCACACTCTGGTCTTGAATGCTGAGAGGGTCGCACACAGGGAGCCTCTTATGTGCTCAACAATTTAAGGACAGCCTCCTCAAATGCAGAAAAAAAAAGAAACTGCCATCCTTTGCCTCTTCTTCTTCTGCCCTCTTTTGATGTCCTCCGTCTCCTCCTTTAGGCTGCCGCAGGTCTCAGTGAATCACATCAGATTGATTTTTAGTTAAGTACAAGTTTAGTGTTAGATCTTGTTTTCAGATTTACTGTGAAACATGATTTTCAGAGGATGAATCTTACAGACTTTTACCTCTAGCACCACCATGGGCTTCACATTTTAGGTTTTTATTTATACATTTCTCAATAACTATTAGATGGATTGCCATAACATTTATTTATGAAGTATGAATTTTAATAACTTTGATCCCCTGATCTTTCGTCAAAGTAAACAGCTTTAATTTTCCCATTACCTTGGTGTATCAACACGCAAAAAATAATGACTTTTCCCATCAGCCTCAGCTGTACTTTGTATCCAGTGCTAATCAACAAATGCCAAAATGCTAAACTAACATAAATAATCCGGATTAGGTATTACCCTGAAATTGTAGGCATGTTCCTTTAAGCACAGATTTAAGGGATCTGTAAAAAAATATATATATATAATGTATAGTGGTAAATAAGAGCGGGTGCAAACTTATTATCAGATTTTTTAAACTACCATATACTAGTATTATAATGGTTCTCAAAAACCCTATATCAGTAATGCTTTATTTAGTGATATCATCTAGTTATCCTTCATAAGTCTTTTTCCTTGCTTAAACTCAACATTTGTTCAAACAGACTTTGAACAAAAATTGCTTTCTTTACAAGTCATTGAGGGCTTATAAAAGAAACCACATCAAAAACTACAGACACATCCTCTGCCAAGGCCAATGACCTATTTTGCAATTTTAATTAAAGTGGTTTTGGATGCACACCAAATTTTGATGGGTTCTTCTTCCTTTGCCAGTGCTCCACCTCTCCAACAAGTTTCATAAAATTTGGCCTGGTAACTTTTGCGTAACCTTGCTCACAAACAGATCGACAATGATCACATAACTCAGAGAAATTCAAATTTGAAACTTGTTTATTGGAGCAGTTTATTACCTCCAGACAAATGCAGTCAGTCACTGACAATGGCTACTGCTAAAAAAGCCACTCATTTTTCACCGCAGGGTTTTTCCAGTGTGTTGTTATGAAAAACAGCTGTTGTCACTGTGTACTGTTACTCATCCTTTAATTATGTTTTTGCTTTGCAGATTACAACACCAAGTTTCCCAGTAGTGGTGAAGATCGGACATGCCCACTCTGGAATGGGAAAGGTAACCACTGTCCTTACTAACCTAAATCTAATTAATGGATCAGTACCTATAAAGTTTGGTTTTGTGAAACTAGCTACCATTCTAGCAGCTGTTTAGATCAGATGATACAGAAATGAACCTGATTTTGTCAAGTGGAAGACAAACTAATGTTAATGGAGAAAATAGCTGCATGCTGGTGTTGAGCTCACCTAGCCTGCTCAGAAATTGATAAACTGTCACTTGGAAGTGTTTTAAAAGCTCCTTGTGCACCCAGACGTAATTGAACAGTAACTCTAAAACATCACTACGGCTAGAACCTCATCTTTTGTCTCTGACATGCACTAACACTTGATGTCCTTTCTCTATCCCCTGTCTTCACTTTGATTTCCTTATCGGTTTCTTCCTGTCATGCTTGCAGCTCATCTTTTTTTTTTTATCTGTTCTCTCCGATTTCTCCTTTCCTCCTCTCACTGAGCTGTTATTGATTGACAACTCTGTTCATATTTTTTGGGTGAAATCGGAGTAAAGTGTTGCTACCACTCTTCCCTTATTGATCCACCTCACATCATTCCCCTGAACGGCTCAATCAGATACTCTGTTATCGTCCACTGGGGGTCAATTTAGTATCAACACAATGCTTTTCTTACCTTTATTTATTTTTTATTTATATATTACTGTTGGTTTACTGGGTCTGAATAACCTATTTTTCTGGATGGTTTTCTACTAATGGATGAATTTAACCCATTTTTATGTTGGTGCTCTATTGATCCAGTGTTGGGTAAAGTTAGTAGGTTTTAGTCACCTTTCCTATTACGCTGCAGTTTATCAAATGATGTATTTTGCTACAGCAAAAAGATGATTAAAGCAACATACTAGATGAGTTTAGCACAAAGACTGGACACAAAGGGAAACAGATACTCCTTGTTCTCACCAAGTCTTGTTATGCACTTTGTACATATTAAACAAATAAGATATAATGTGAGCTTCAGAGGTGCTGATAGATTTTTTTTTATCTATAGACTGAGCCAGGCTATCTGTTCCAGTCCTTATGCCAGATTTGCTCTTTAACCCTTTTCATCCCTGTTTAACAAGATGAAAACCTTAAAAGCATTTTCCTTGTTGGACTCATCTATTGAAAACAGTATGCAACACATAGTGGTATCACTTATTTGTGCCCATATACAGTAGATGACCGAAAATGTGAGAAACTACCATTCTGTTGTGTACACCTGCTTTTTACAAGATAAGGAGCCATTGCTGCTGTTGCTGCTATTGTTGCTGTGGAATTGGTATCTTAAAAGGGTTTATACCATTTGAATTGTGAGGCTTTGTGCTATAAAATGATGCATGATTTGATTCTGAAATATGCTTATGGCATTTAAAATACAGCAGCAGAATTTTCACTCTGCCCACATTTGAGCCAGTGAGTGTTAAGGGGTTAACTGTCTCAAGGCTCTATAGGCTTCGTTGTTTAAATTCAAGACACCAAACTCTCAGCAAGAAAACAAACACTGAACCACCATTTTAATCAATAAAAAAATAGATAAAAGATAACGAGACACTCATGTTATATTCAAAATGTACAACTTTTCCTGCATGAAATGTCTTCTAAAGCTGGACTTGAAAATGATCAGAACAGTTACATGAAATAAAAGCATGTATACTGTAAAACTGGGTACATCATCCAGCCCTGCTTTAAATACTTGGTGTTTTTACATGTGTTATTCCTCTGTAGGTCAAAGTGGATAATGTGAGCGACTTCCAGGACATTGCCAGTGTGGTGGCCATCACTCAGACCTACTGCACCACAGAGCCATTTGTAGACGCCAAGTACGACATCAGGGTCCAGAAGATCGGCGCTGACTACAAAGCTTACATGTAAGTGTGTGTCCTTGAAGTTGGGTTCAGTGAAGACTTTTCTTGTATACCATGTGTGTGCATGTGGATGCTGTAGCATGTGCACATTGAATTCTGGGCTCAGAACAAGAGCATTAGTTGTCTGGGGCACAGTGACATTGGTTTAGAGAGCATTTTAACAATGACTGCAGTTTAGCACACCTTTTTGTTCGGTGTAAACCTGCACTATTACTGTAATACAAAGAGCATATGGCAACTGGGCTATATATCAGGGAGCTAATAAGCCTAATATCCTGCAGCTGTGCTCGCTGCCTGACTACACAGGCTCTTGACTGAAGTTGGTGCTGAAACCACAGCCTTGCTGCTACAAGGCTCTCTGCTTCTGTCTGCCTTTAATTGCCTGTATTCATAATTTCTAAAGTGAAGGGTCGTGTCTATAGTAATTTAATAGACAATTTCCTCTTCTTTTCCAGGCGAACATCCATCTCTGGTAATTGGAAAAGCAACACCGGATCTGCCATGTTGGAACAAGTAGCCATGACTGACAAGTGAGCACTGATTCCACATTAGTGATGCTCAGACTGCCCTGGTGTCACACATGTCGCTCTGTTATTATATCACAGTTAGTCACAACGTACTCACACAGCAGATTCACTCAACTGAAAGCAGTTCACATCGGTAAACACACAGATGTTTGGAAATCAGTTGATATTTTTAGTGGCCTGATGCTACGCTAAGCATTTATTTTGTCAAAGTTTATATTTATCTTTGTACGGATAGAAAGAGAATCATTTGAGATGCTGTGACTTCAGGTTGCGATAACACACACAGGTTTTCCCTTAAGAGGCTGAGAGAAGGTTGGTTTCATATCGAACCGTTCTACTTATGGAAATATGGATTAAAGCCCTAACAGCGCAGGTGTAGTCATGCATGCTAAAATGAGTCAAAATGTAGACGATGTGGAGTGCAGTTGCTGCATTAACATCTGTATAGAGCACCATTGAAAAACAGCTCAAAATGAAATGAAATTAGGTGTGAGAAACAGTGGAAAAGCAGCTGTTTGGCTTTTACACATGATGTAGCAAAATGTCCTTGTTGTGAATTTATCAAATAACATCCATAACCTTGGTCTTACTTTTGCTATAGTCTGGTTTTGACTGCACTCTGTATTATCTACATTCCTCGGCTGAGGAGTTCCTGTTCTCTTCACGAGAAGGCTGAGACTGTAATGTCTGAAGGACAACTGCTACAATCACTTGTATTGTCTTGTTTGATTCCTGGTCAGACCTCTGAACACAATCCTGGTGTCTGAGCTCTGCTTTTCTAGCTGAAATATTCACTCTACATTTATCTTCTTTATTATTCTTTATTGGACTTGTATAAAATACGAAAGAAAAATACTGTTGCAATATTGATTGCTTTTATTACGGCTCATCCAGATTTCCACTCTTATAGTTGAATATGCTAATCTTTTAAACTCTCTGAAGGAAACACAACCAACACCAAAAGAATAAGGCAGCATTTGCCACGTTTCCTAAAAGTCAGTTTTGTCATTCGTTAAATCAACTCACCACCTTACAGCAAAACCAAAAAAGATTAAATCAGCAAAAGCTTCTTCAGTCTGTGGAAGCTAGTAACAGAGTGCAGCACAGAGACTTCACACTTTCCAAATGTCAGCTAAAATTACATGGGCAATCTGACACTGTGAAAAAAGTAGACTACCTGCCCTGGTATAGTTACATTATCCTTTAGGTGAGTATTGATGTGTCCCCTTTGGCCATAGTTTTATTGTGTGCAGTCTTCCAGACAACAAGCCATAAAGACAAACAAGACAGCAACAACAACTTTATGGACTGCAGCCAACTAAGCCTGGGGCTGGAGAGGGTCTGTAACAGATTTACTGTCAGGATAAATGCCCTGAAGAGCAACACTGGCACTCACATACTGTGGTGAAGTGATGCATAGTCAATGGTATTGATAAATTAGTGTGCTAGAATGAAACTTTCTTTCCACTTCTGTTTGATCCAGTAAAGTAAAATAATTGCACCTCTTTCTCAAGTTATTGTACATAGTTGCTGTACTTTTTTTTTTACTTGAATAGTTTCAGACTGTTATTAGCTAATTGTTGTTAATTGTTAATGATTAGCTAATGAATAGGTTTTGCTTGTCACATGCTCTTACGGTACGGGCAGTCAAATGCAAAATGACCGCTCCACAAAGCTGTGTAGTAACAACAAGATATGATAAATTGCAGGG
>OMNN01024864.1:0-19387 GCA_900302755.1 Chromis chromis
GTCAGCTCCAAAATCATTCACCCTCACCGTACCAGACTCCCAGTTCAACTCCCAATTATTGTTACAGGATCGGGGGGATAAGTTCCCATAACACCAATACACTGCACTCCGTAAACCTGTACTCCTAAGAGTTATCACCCAGTTTACACACGTGACTGGTTGCACTATACACTGCAAACTAAAGATCTGCACTTCAAATAGTTCTCTCAAAGAGTTACACACGTGAATATGCACTGCACACGTACACACCTTAGGCCCTACCTGACTGCCTGACTGGGAGTTTACCGGGTATCGGTGTTAAGGGGGGGAGCAAGTTCACAAATAAAACCCACAAACAAACAACTAGTCCGCCCCACGGGCAAGCAAACATTAATAATCATAAAAACACTTTATTACAAAAAGCATTAAAACACACACCAATTAAAATATGAACTACAAACAAACTCTAAAATACCTGGTCCGTCGGTAGTCTACAACAACCAGCCGCCTTCAACTCAGCGGGGAAGCAGGTCTGAAATTAATAAAGACGGTAAATGTAATGCGCTAAACACAACATCACAACATACCATTTACACACCAACAAACAGAATTCCCTACCAGCTTTTCCTACACGCCCGTGTGGAATGAGGTGTGCACCTGCCTCATTCCACCGGCCCCAAACCAGTAGCGGAAAACCTGTGTTCCTCCTGCAGGTCACTATTTTCATCTGACTGACTGGATGTACCTCCCTCACCCATCCCCTCTGGACTTTGACTGTCACTACATCTGCTATGGATGTACGTCTGTCCGTGGCTATAGCCTGTCCGTCCTTGGGAGTAGGATCTCTCCTTCATTGTGGTTCTCCCGGAGGTTTCTTTTTTCCCACTGGGTTTTTTGAGTTTTTCCTTCCCGAAGAAGGAGGGTCATAAAGGGCAGGTGATGCCTCGGACTGATCCATTGGCCTCATTGACTGTTGGATTCTTTATTAGACTGTTTGTTTACTTATAACATTTCTTGTGTGTTTATCAATTCAATGAGCTGTAAAGCACTGTGAGACAACTCTGTTGTGATATTGGGCTATACAAATAAACTGAATTGAATTGAATTATTTGTAGTGTCCTTGATTAGTGCACCTACCACCTGCCACAATTATTTTATTGAATAATACAGACCAGTATATCAGTGAGCCTGTATGTGACAGCTCACAGAATGCATCTCCAGCAAACAGGAACATTCCCTAAAGATTCATGTTTCCTGGGTATGCTACATATTTATAAAATGGAGCAAATCACTGACAAGTTAAAATAAAACAATGCAAACAGTGTAATTGTCAACATCTTTGCAGACCTGGGGGTGGAAGGGGGCACTGCTCTGCCCACGCACCCAAAAAAGCTTGGGGCCGCCCCTGGCCATGGAACAAAACGGGATTAAAAATCACTGCCGATACCAGCTGGAGTTAGCTGCTCGAACGACTGTATTTGCGCTTCTTCCAGCCTCCCTGCTCTGAACACTGCGCTTCCAGCTGCCAGCTGAGCTGGGGAGCAGACATCCCGTTAAGGATCCAGCTAGCCTCCCGCCTCAGACCTCCGGCTGCTTGTGATGCCTGCTGGCTGACGGGCTGCGGGACAGAATGAGGACTGGCCTCGGTGTCATCCCGCAGCCCGAACCTGCCTGCTCGAGGCTTTGTGGCCTCTGCACGTTAACGGGCTAACCTTTATCTGAGCACAAGCCTTTGGATGCTGTCGGCATGATACAGTATTTGATGAGGAACACACACGAGGTTTCCTTCGGCTTCACTGGAACAATGCGAAAGGAAGTGCGGCGGCGGATCGAGCAGGAGACGCTTCATAGGGCGTCTGCTGGTGTCTGTCAGCTCCATCCACAGATGGCTTTACTGATGCTTTTATAGGATTCTGCTGCCTCCGATTTAGAAGACGAGACAAGAGATACGAGCTGACACCAGATGCACCAGTAAAGCCTGTGTGAATTTTGATGAAGCCTCATCCTGTGCTGTCAGTGGGACTGGGGATTTACTGGCGACCGGCACCGCTTGTGGGGAAAGCACGGAGACATGACATGCACAAGAAAGAAGAGGAAACGCAGCTTTGACTTGTTTAAAGCAACTGTCTGGTAACGGAAAGCTGCAGCAGCCTTCGGTTTCTCCACATATTCCCTGACAGTGTCCGTGCTCCGTGAGCTGCTGCTGTCTTTCTTCTTTACTAATTGTTTCCAGCTATTGGTTTTGTGTGGGAACAGCCAGGTGGATCGCTGTAGCCCGTATTTCATGTAGACTGCAACAGACGTCCAGTCTGCCACAGTCTGGAGGACAAGCAGCCCACAGCAGGTAAGAAGCACAACATGACTACCATTTTGTATTGACTGCAGGTCACTGGTCTGCAAAATGTGATTGGGATTGCTTCTGCATTCCTGCATGCCATTTATTTGAGTGTAAGAAGCCCCTGCTGGCGTCTCTCTAGCAGACTCCTGTAGGCCCAGACTATTGCAGCCCACTGAGACCGGTGCCTTTTGTCTGCCTCAGCCTCTACAGGGTGATCATCTAATGAGGGTCGCATAATGCTGAGCAACCTCTAATGTTTGATGCATGCCTCACAGCAGCATACACTGGTGAGTGTGGTGCTGTGTTGTGTAGATGATAAATAATACAGGATTTCCAGCATCTGTAAAGGCCTTGCTCAGCACTGGGACAGCCAAGTGATTTAATATCACTTGGTGTATGTGCCCCCAAGAGAACATAGTGCTTCTTCCTGAAGGAATATTAGTGATGTGGTGTGAGGGTTTAAGCCGTCTACACTCCTTAAAGCTGGACTGCATCAGCTGGTGGCTCCCCTGTCCTTATCAGACCTGTAGGCTCCATATGAGGAGGCCTGATGCTGGACCCTGCTGTCAGAAACCAACTCTGTCTACATCTCATCCAGTGAGCTTTGTCGCCTCCTCCCATCGACATCAAGCCAGAGGTATTGGGCTGCTGTTGCTACCCAGTTCTTGACAGTGACTCTGCCCTCCGCCGCCAACCAACTTCCAGCTTCACAAAGCCCCTCCTTCCAAGACACACAGCCTCTCTCAGTTTCCCATAGCTCTCAGCCTGTGGAGTAATGAGGGATGCAACTCCAAAAATGACATGAAAAAAAAAAGTTGATGAAAGCATTTGTTTTAATCGGTTTTACCTTTTAAAGGTAAATATATTGCCGGTTCAATACACTGTGTATTCCATTCATCATTCAGTGTTCATGCTTGTCCTTTCAAGGAGCAACAAATGGTTTCTTCAGATGAAATTTTCAAAAGCTCTCCTTATGTTAAAGAACAGCTGATATGACAGGTTACTGATCTTGGACTGTACCAGCACGTACCAGCCTAAAGATTCAATCTGTTATTCATTCTGGCATTCTTTACCATTTACCGATGTTTCTGTCTTCAAAACGCAGCACCATCGTTTCCCCTGGTTTGCTTTCATCTCTGTCAACCTGTAAGCAGGAATGTTTCAGCCTCTCCTGTCACATTAAAGGGTTGGTTCACCTAAAAGATATAGCTCCTGTGTGAGGCCATATTTATAAAGACGTGCTTCGAGCTAAAAGTCTAACATCCATATGCTAGCATGCTCATAACAGCAATGCCAGCATGTTGATGGTTTGTAGGCAATGTTTGCTGCGGTCGCCATCTTAGTGTTAGCAATATTTGCTAATACCCCCTAAACGCAAACTGCTTACAGTATGTTCTGTGACAGAAAACACTGGTTTCTGAGAGACACTGATGCTCATCATGTTAAATGATGATCAAATTTTTGTTTCAAGAATGCTCTCATCTTTGCCTCTTCTTAGTGCATAGAGCCATGAACACCAAATGTCATCACAGGTGTGGTGACCAGGAACAGCAACTGTTATCACACCTGAATACTTCTTGTATGGTCCATAAAAAGGTGATATGTTTCCTTTATCCACTGTGATTCCAAACAGGCTACATAAGAGATACAAGAGAAGGACTGTAGACTTGAGGACTAAAGCTGTGTTTACACTGGACCTAAAGGGTGACTGGCAATCCTCATATACCTAGATTGTAGGTATTTATTGGGGTTCAGCATCTGATTACCCACAGTTGAAGCCAGTACCACAACACAAGATAGTAGTATTCAAACATTTATATTAAAACCAGTAAATGTTCCTTTGGACAAACTAATACAATTTTCGTGTCCAGTAACCTTTGTTTGTACTTGTCTCATTATTTAGAGTATATAAACATGTACAGGAAAATTCCTAGATTTATTTCCAAACACATTATAAATGTCCGAAAATAATTGCTGAGAAAACAATCTAGTACTGAACTGTGCATTTATGCCAATAAACTCTAGTGATGGACAGCTAAGAATCACCACCAGCATCTGCCTCTGCAGTGACCATTTCACAATGAGTCTTTCGTCCAAGACAGTTGGGATTGTTGGATACTCTGATGTTTCTGGTGAATGGGCCCAAAAAGATGATCTTCCCCCCTGACCTTCATCCTTCATTCCACCGATGTCTGGTGCCATCATCTGCAGTACATGCCTACTAGGGAGCCTTGTGTGCTTAGTTTGTTATAGTAGATAACTTAGTCCAGCACCACATTTCAAATTTTCATCCAATTAAAACTAACTTAGGTCTTCACAATTAGTGAATGCTGTCAACCATCGCCTCCAGTGTTTCTCAGCAGAGAACACTGCTGATTTCTTCACCATTTTGAAACCTAATTTTATATACGTGGCAATTTTTTTTCAGTAATTTAATTTTGTCTGAATGGTTAATACATTTCTGTAGTGTGACAAACTTAGTGCTTTGCAGACATGAATAGGAGACAACTGCTATGCAGTCTCTGTGTTTACACGGTTTCATTCACTGTGTGTTCAAACAGGGATGTGCTTATGCTGACCAATGGAACTGCTGCAGGAGGTGTGTGAGAACCTGTGTGCTTTTTAATTGACTTTATTTACAACCACAAGTTGTAGACAACACTTTAAGCACCTGACATACAGAGAAGCAGCATTGGTTACCTTAAACAGCATTAAGCACATCCAGCAAAAATATGGACTAGTTAATAACACTACATTTACTCTCCAGAATGATGCACAGCTTTTAAACAGTACACACCCAACAGCAGCATATATGACAATCTAAATCCTAAAAAGTTTATGACAATCACATTGTTTGTGACAACACAATGTGAAATCCTGTCATGTTGTGTTTAATGAGATGTGATCACCATGGGTGAGTCAAGTAATAGGCATTTTTCTGAGCAGCCAACACAACAGTAAGATCTCTGTAATCCACCTTGAATGTCCTGAAACACAAATCTAGGCAAATACTTCATCATTTCTCTCAACTTTGATGCTACAGTCACCAGGACTGTAAGGCCAGCGTTATAATTTATGCATATACGAATATGCGGAAGTGTATGCAACAGACTTTTTCAAGCAGATTCCTGTTACTAGAAAAGTAGTGTAATAACAACAACTGCGCATAAGTGGATGTACGCACCCGTCTGTGTGTACATCCACACTGGAGCACACAGGTTTATGAACATTTTTGAGCGCATTCTTACAGGGAGAAATGTTTTTCCAGTATTTTTGAGGTAACTAAGATTTTCAGGTATAGCTTCAGCTTCTACAACAAGACCTGTGTGTTAATGTCTTGAGAGTCAGACGTGCTCAGTGTATCACACAGTTTAGTCAGTCCAAAAAGAAACCCAAACATTGGCCCCTTTCAGACATGCACTCCTTTCTGTTAATTTGACAGCATCTGAACAAGTTGACTTCATGTCTGAATGAAAACTGGTCACTTTTTCATAAAAGTTGCACTAGGTTAAACTCATGCATTTACATTATGGATATACAGTATATTCAAGATTACATACTGACATACGATGTTGTAACCCACAGTAGGTAAAAAAGACATTCTAGAAAGTGACGCTGTAAAAACTCCAACCTAATCTCAGCAGAAGCTACTGGTGTGACTACAACAATTTACAATTAACAAGCAATAATGAGAAAACAATCTCCTGGAACACATCATGCCATGTTGTAGAGGGAAAACTCTGACCTCATGCTTTATAGGTCTCTTGATGTACTGTCCAGTCTGGCATGTATGTTAAACATGACGCACATCCTGTGGTTGTGTCGTGGGTATGTTGAATAAAGCCATGAGAAACAGTGAAATAAATGTGACCTATGTCTAAATGACAGAATGCCCTCATTTTAACAGACTGAAGAAGCAGCAATACTAGGAACCCATGTCCGGAAAGGGCTTTATTGGCAAACTCCTGCATTAGTGTAAAACAAGTATGGAGAGCACAGGGATGCTTCATCAACCTCAATGGTAAAATAGCATGTTATACAGGCTAGTTCTGGATTTGGGGCACTGTCATCGAGGACCTGAGACCATATTCCAGGACTGAATTGCAAATTCTTATTTATAGGACCTTTTCTCCTCACTGGACTAACAACACACCGATTAGCCACAACATTGTGACCACTGACAGGTGAAGTGAATAACATTGATCATATTGGTACTATGTGGTGTTCTGCTGGAAAACCTTGGATTTTAACATCCGTGTTGATGAGACTTAGACACCCAAATAAACATTGTCCCAGAACAAACACACTCCCTCATGCAAATGGAAATCCCAAATGTCACTGGCCTACCCCCACAGGAAAATGCCCCCCACCACATGGCAACAACATCAACCAATCAGGAACATCTTGAGGGACATGACAATGGCCCAAGATGTTGATTTGACCTCAAAACTTCCTAGAGCCCATACTGATCAAGCATCAACAGGATGCAGTGGAACAAGTGTGATTGACAGAGGCCCCACTGCACAAGGAGAGTACCCAAAGGATCCACTGCCCTGGTCCTGGTGCCAGACCCCATAGGACACCCTGAGAGGTCCTCTTGTCCATGCCCAATGGTTCAGAACATTTTAGACCACATAAGGGGGACCAACACAACGTTAGGCAGGTGGTCATCATGTTATGCCTGATCGGTGTATATCCTATGATGATCAAACCAGCTTTAATCTGATACTTCCTTCAAACAGACATACAGTCATAGCAGACTGTGTACACCATTGTACAAATTAATTGTACTTATGGGACTCCATTAATAGGCTTCATTTATTAACAAAACATTATGCAAAACTATGTATAGCAGAGTGACTCACCGGATCAAACACTAGCATCCTGCAGAGAAGATGGACTGCTTCATGGGTTGCTTGGCTAGACAGTGTGTACAGAACTGGAAGGGATGGCTGCAGGCAAAACAAACATTACGGCGTTAATGATCTCCCCCTGTCACTTCTACTATTTGGCATATGTTATATACACATACGAGGTGTGACAAAAAAGAAACAAGACATTGGTTGCTGAACACATGATTCAGTAGCCACATAGTAATGAAATACATCATAGTGTTGCCCAACATCTCAATACTGTTTGAGAAAAGCAACACTTCAATTGACCTATTATCTTTTGTTTCACAGGTAGGTTTCTAGCTCCAGTTAAGTGCCATTTGTCACTGAATAAACCATGAGCAAATGACAAACATCAACTTGTTGGCTAACTTGAAAAAAACTCCAGCAGGAACCCTTGCCATGCTGAGAGATCAGTACGGGGAGCAAACAATGTCCTGTAGACGTGTCTGAGTGGAAAATGACCCAAAACCAGGACATCTCTCAAAAACAAGAACTGATGCCAACATCCAGGAGGTCAAGGAACTGGTGTGGAGTGATCCGAATCCGAATGATGGCAGAGCAACTGAGATTGAAAAGGGAGTCGGTCAAGACCATTGGACGACTATTGGACGACTTGGGCATGTGGGCTTTCTTTGGTCTGGGTGACGGCAACACTGGAGGGGAAAGGTGAAGAAGAGAGCAAGCCGATTTAAACACGCCGGGCTTTCTACAGCCAGTGGGAAAAAAGTAAGCACCTACAGTGGTCCATTTCAAGGATGAATTTGATGTAATGACAACAAAAACAGCACAGATTATCATATTTTTTGTTAGACTTATTATAATTACATAATAATTATTAAACATTTGGCCATATGCAAAATATTCTGTGTATCTACTTATCTTTATCTAAAAAGACTAATTTGTTGATCTGATAAACTGGACATTACAGGCTAACATTAACACAAACACCCAAATAATCCTGTAAGTCCACTGTGCTGTTTCCTTCCATGAGAGGCCATGAGAAAACCTTACAGATCAGCTTGTGCTTCTCTGGCAATGCATAGATTTTTTCACTGATCTCTCTAAAAACATAACAATGCTGTTTTGGTTCATGCCCTTAACACATGATTGTACCTTTTTAAAAAGGTGTTCTGATAATTCATTACTAATACTACGAGATGCGATCAAAAAGCTTCAAGACTGATTCTGTTGCGTGCACATAGAGCATGGCACGGTTCTGCATATGCAACAGTTACCAGCACTATCCGTCATGAGTCAGAATTCAGCATGACTTTGTGCAGTCAATATAAACACCTTTTTGTTGACCACAGACAGAGGCACATTTCTAATTTCCCCCTTGACCTCAAGCCGAAGCAGGGAGCAAACATCACATTCTGTGTCAGTAAGCAGCCAGAAGGAGCAAGCCTTCATGTGGAGGATCACCACATGAAGGATGTTGACGAGAGGTGGGTGTGCAACTCCGACACAGAGACCAAACAGTTTCATGGTGGAAGAGCTGCAGTCTTCATGACTAAGGAACGGCGCGTCAGGTCAGGAGCACACCAAGAGTAAATTCGTCATTTCCTTTGACATTCAAGGGGCTGATGATTAACATCCTGAGGTGTCTGTGGGAAACATTTGACGCAAATGACCTGAAGCATGGCACAATGGCAGTAGGGTGCTCCAGTTGTGTTTGCGCCCTCTTACAGTGCATTAATTAGTGGATATGTGGCCACAACAACATAATCATTGGCTCACACCCAACCAGCTTGCAAGATTTGGGTCCCTACAACATCCTCCTCTTCTCCAAAGTGAAATTCAAGTTGAAGGATCACCGTTTTGACATCATGGAGCAGATTCAGTGTGCACTGCAGATAATGCTTGACATGCTTCCAGAAATGAACTTCCAGAGAGAGTTCCATGAGGGAGAGTCATGGAACTGTTTGAGTGGGTATTAGCAAAACAGAAAACATTTCTATAATTCTAGTCTTTTAAAAGACACCACGGAAGAGGATCTGCAAAAAAAGACTAGTTACCTGTTTGTGAGGTCCTCTAAGAATGTGTGCACGAGCACCTTCACATGCTGTCCTCATCGCTTCCATAGAAGGAGTCCCCAACAGGTCAGTGATTAAATCCAGCTACACAGAGGAACACGCAACACAGAAGACTGAGATAGTAACATTTGACTCACAGGACTATATGTCTTTAAAGGTGTGGTATACAACATTCAATACTACTGACTGCTGCTACAGCACCAGCATCTCACACCAAAACAAAAAAGTGTCAGCCCAACCTCTTCCCCTCCTTTTGTGCTCAATTTACAACCAGAAAGGTTGTGTATGCAAGACCCAACAAAATAAATTACAGACAAAACCATTATCAGGAATTCAACACGTGCACATGAATTAGGTAAATAACACAGGTATAATCTTTGGTTTTTGGGGCTCCAGACTGTAGTATACCTGCCTGTGTATATCCACTTGGCTATAAAATGTCACTTGAAGATGAATAAGTTCTCTCTTATGTTATGACCCAGCTCAAAATGGCCACAACAAAAGGAGAGACACACCAAGTATTGTTATACTTAATTAAAAGCTTGTTTTTATTAACTTAAATTAAACCAAATTACAGCCGTAACAGTATGGGGTTGTGAGAATCAGTAGAATCTGTGGTATGTGTGTGATGCAGGCGTGAATCATGTGTTGTCAAGTGTTGTGCTGGTGTTGTAAGGTGCAAACCAAATCCCAAAAGAAGAACTAAAACACCATAGCTAGACCTGAGTGTGTGGTACCTACAGAGGGAAGCAGAGGGAATTATTACTATGCAGCCAGCTCTTAAGTAACCCAGGAACACACTGGGGCCCACAGGTACTCCTGATTAGATTAATCAGCCACTCCCAAAACCAATAGACAAACTAAAAACAAAACTAAGTAACTAAACAAGATGACGTCAGGGGTCATCACATGTAACTCATGTCATCTTACCTAAGAAGAATAAAAGTTACCTGCTGAATGGGACTTTGGGCTTGGAAGAGGATGCGTCGCCCCAGCAGCTCAGCAAAGATGCAACCCACAGACCAGATATCGATGGAGTTGGAATAATGGCGGCTACCCATGAGGATTTCTGGAGCTCGATAGTACTGTGTCACCACTTCCTGAGTCATGTGCCGTGACTCATCTGACTCCTCTACACGGGCCAGGCCAAAATCACAGATCTGGAAGACAGTCATTCAGAAATTACTGTCGTTGTTTCAATCTTATGTTCCCTATGATTCTCACACACAGTACTTTGGCAGTCTACGCATGTATATTGACAGCTACCTATTTTTTTTTGGTCTCAGATAAAAAACAGACAGGTTGCATTTCTTAGAATTTTTAGGAATTTTTCTGTAAAAACAAATGTATCCCTAAGCACAGTTGCTACCTATATATGTAGCCTTAACCATGGTCCATCATCCACAACGTATATTATTTGGTTTAAAGCTTTTCTTTATATAAAGAATATTTCTTTATAAAACACCTAGAGAGAGATTTACATGATGGCCTACATTATTCATAGCCTCAAAACACAAAAGATATCCAACTAAAAGCAAAATTACATCAACAGTCCAGGAAAATGCTACATTTATGTGAGCTAAGCTTATTCTACATGCATTCCCTTCATGTTTTGGTCACTTGTCCCTGCTGCTTCTTGTCTAACTTTGGGTAGATGAATTTGCTCTGTTAAACCATTAGTTTTTTCCTCCCAAGGACTAGTTATGTCATCTTACATTTCTGGCAGAGTAACTTAACAGAGTTACTTACTATAGGCAGTACAACATGTGAAGCAGCTCAATCAACCACTAATGACCAAATATTTCAGGTGGGGGAGGAAAACTGACCGATCAGGCTACGTGTCACAGATACACACTGGTCATTAAAAAAACTGCAATGTACCTGTAATTAGTTCATTTGTCCACTCATCCATCTTTCACTTTATTGTTTATTCACTCACAGTGAAATAGTGGTGTCAATTAAGACTCTGCCATATTTTTTTGTTGATTAAATGAATACTGATTTATCTACTGCAAAAGTAACTAAGTCAGTGGTAGGCTAACTAGCAATCATACCTAAAAATAAAATGCAATGTAGTACAACAATGATCCATTATAGATTGTAAAAGTACCATGAAGCTAAATATATTTTAAGACATGGTCTTTACAAGAATGAAACCTTTTAAGTTACAAGATATTTATCATTTTAGATATTTATTGCAAGATTTCAACACAGAATTTATACACACTTTGTTACAGTGGTTGCCCTTAAGTTGGATATAGCTATACATTTTACCCACAAAGCCTTTCTCACACACCTTGAGCACACAGTTGCTGTTGACCAGGAGGTTGCCAGGTTTGATGTCTCGGTGTAGAATTCCAGCAGAGTGAAGGTATTTAAGTCCTGGTGGTGGTAATGGTTAATCAGAAAGAGACAACAGGATAGAAATTTTGCATACAAAATCATGAATGAAAAGTTTCTAATGTGAAGCAGCAACATCAGTTAAGATTTAGTTTGCTTCAGCAGCCACTCCAATATGGCTGAAAACAGTATGAAAACACCAAGAGGAACACAAGAGTGAAACTACACTCCAAACCACAGAGATCCAGGTAGAATTTAAAAACATATCGAGGGCTGAACACAAATACTTTTACCATCAGACCTTTCTCTCTGGTCTCTAGCATGGATATAGATTTACAAGACACCGAGAATGAGGAGACCATTATTGGCCATTGTAGGTTCACCTACCATCCCAAGCTGGACCAGTAGAGTAGAGATGCACGTCATCATGGTTTAGCTCAGTATAGTGCAGCTAATGTAGGCTGACCAGCACCAATGGAACACCCTGTATCTATAGTATATTCCTGGTCAAAAGTGTGCCTCTGATTCTTTACTTTTATGTTTTGCTCCATCTATCTTGGTTTAGTAAGAGTTGCTATGGGCTGCTGTAAAAACATCTCTGCACATTTCATCCCTGATATTTAGGTCAGAGAATCTTATAGACTGAACTTGAATAAATGGGACCATAATGAACCTACCTCTTAGAATCTGATAAAGAAAAACTTTGGCGTGGTCTGAGCTCAGAGGCTGTGGTGATACGATGATCTTATGTAGGTCACTTTGCATCAGTTCAGTCACCACATATCTGACCATTGTGAAATTGAGGTTAAAACACAAAAATACATCCATGAAAACAAACAGTAAATTTCCCCCATAACCGCTGGAAGACAGCGTTGCTAAGTTGAAGCTGTACATTTGGTTTAAAGCAGCGTTAAGCCTAAGTATTAAGTATTAAGATTGCTCCGGTGTCTACAAAGTTGCCAAATGACATTAATACTGATGACTCTATACGCAGAAGCAGCTTTACTCATTTTCCCTTATGCCATTATGTTTTATACTTCTACACTTGGAACTTGCTAAAAATATACAAAATGTAAACTGGCATGTTTGCACAAGCAATATGTTGCTTTGAGACCACAAAAAAAGAGCACAGGACCAGGCTTTTATTTTTGCAATGTGCCAACACCTGCAGTCACAACTTGTAGACATTTACATAGTGCTGTTTTCTGTGTAGTCTTGAGGCCACATTAACTGTTGCTTATGCTCTCGCCACACTTCTTTAATATAAAACAGAAATCAAACAACAACAAGCTGTAGCCACTGTTGTGGCACAACAAATGCACTTGCAGTTTTGTTCATGGTCAGTGCATGTCATTTTCAGATTGGATGGGAGCGTTTGTAGATGTGGGTCCTTGCAATAGCAGTCACATTGTGAGAATTGTGTCCTGAATTACTGAGTGCAATCTCTAAGCTCTACTTCACTCATCAGTGGGCACAATTAACAGTGAGATTTGAGACTGCTGTTCTGTGTTGATTACCAGATTTTAACCAACATTTTCTCTACTTCTATTTGGAACACAATCCACACTTTGTCCACACAGTGATTAAAAAAAATGCATTAACACACCACAATAACACACCCAACCGCAGCATCTGAACTATATTTTTCATGTAGCAACAAAAATGATGCTGCATTTGTTATTCTGTAAATATTTATTGCATTTTTAGTGTGACTGACTTCTTTCTAAACAAACGTTATCTCCCTATCCTAGCACCCTTTCTGGCTTGAAAACAATTCCTTTATTTTTTTCCTTTTGTATCTGTAGAAGATTAACTCTAACTTATCCTCCTCCTGTGTTATTTTCACAGGTATAGCCTCTGTTGATAGTGATATTTTAGCTGGATTCTGAGAAAGATTCATACCTTACTGTATTTAAATACATTTTTGGGAGATGCTTTTGTTATGATTTGAAAGAGAAGAGGTGACAGAGAATGTGGGGAACGAGTGATGTGGAATGACATGTGACAAAGGTCCAAGACCAGAAACAAAGGCTGAAGTCACCACTGACTTTAAACATCTGGTAAATGTAATTTTCCTAAACTTTCTATTTCTATTATTATTGACATTTGTTGTATATAGTAGCCAGATCTCTTGGAGTTACGCCCTATGAGGATATAACCCATGAAAATGACAAAAATCACCAAAAATCTCACAATTAATTAAAAATTGCAGACTTCCTCTTGGGTTGCTCCAAGAGGCTTTTTTGTGCACCCTGATGTGCTACATATGGCTACCAAATTTTGTAGATGTAGGTGAAATGTCTTGCAAGGGCTAATATTTACAGTGTTTACAAATACTGTAGGGGGCTTCCTGTTTCACAGCAAAGATGTGTCGCCACGTCGTGTTGTATGAAAACTCAAATGCTTCACACTGTAGCATTGTCAAGGTGTCAAGACATAGCTGACCAATTTCAAGGATTATATCACAATGTTTGGAGCAATGGTATGTGTCACCTTATTAATGAATATGCCTAGTTATGAATTACATGTTCTCTGCTATCACATGCTGTTAAAACATTGCATTTAATGTATATCAGTTCCAAATATTGATTATCGGCCTTTCTCGATTAGCAATAACTATTTTGTTTGATTGCATGCACCATTCTTATAATTAGAAGATCTTTTCTTAGGAGATAAGGTCTAATTTTTTTTTCTTTTGCTTTTATGAATGTGATGCACTTCCACACATATTCAACAACAGTTTTACCACTTCTATTTCACAGGAGACAAGTTATATCCTAACCAGAAATGAATGAAAGTATTGAGAAACTACTGGACAAAAATGTGAACTTTAAATTAACCTTAAGAGGATGCATTCCATGTTCAAGGCCAACCAAACCCCAGAGTAGAAAAGTGTGTTATTTATATTAATGGTCAAAAGCAACTTACTCTTACTCTGGGTTCTAATAATAAGTTCTAGCAAAAATTACCATTAACACATTATACCATTAACACATTATACATACTACTTCATGAAGGGCTTAAGCTAACAAAACAACAACTTCCATCTTCACCTCTATGTTTCCAGGGCCCTGGGAACATAGGCACTGTGCAGCATCGTTTTTTGAGTTATCCATCTCATACGTGTCTGATGACCAGTAGGCTTCTATTTGATGAATACAGCTATCTACAGCATCAGCTTAACAGCTTGTGTGTCACATGTGAATTACACATGTAGCCACGACCCACAGCATATCTTCAGGCTTCAAGTCTATTTTTCTTCATTTTATGTGTGTAACTATAGTAAGTACACATAGTAACTACAGTTGTGTATTGGACTTTAAGCACTTCAGGTGACATACGTTTAAAATTGTATCTGAATACCTCCTGTATAGACACACTGACAGAGCAATCCCTGGCTGCTGCTGCTAAACATGCAGGTCCCACTGTACTTTCTATGAAGACATGGTGTTAGATTAAGTAAACATTATCATTAGACAGCATCAGTCTAATATCAATAATAATAGTAATAGTAATGCACAAGCGGGCAACTATTCATAAAATGTGAATGTGAGTGTTCTTGGTTGTCTGTCTCTCTGTGTGGCCCTGTGATGGACTGGTGACCTGCCCAGGTGAACCCTGCCTCTGCCCTGAGTCAGTTGGGATAGACCCCAGGCCCCTCCTGTAACACTCCAGAGAATTAAAGTGGTGTATAGGAAATGGATGGATAGATGGATGGAAATTTGTTTCATTATTATATTCACCAATACAGGCTTGGAATTCAATTTATAGAAAATTATTTGATTTGAAATTGCGTTTGAAATATTCCTTGAATCAAATGGCCTTTGTCCATGGTCTCTGAAGTCCCTGAATCCAAAAAGCTGATGTACTGATCCTGTATAGTCTACAAAAACCAAATAAATCTAAAAAATCTAAACTTTGCTTCAGCTTTCCATCAATTTAAACATTCTAATTTTTTCTAAATCACCATCCAGAAACCAAGGCTGAATTCAGTGAAGATGAGTGAGTGAGAATCCTGTCTTACTGTGTATTCTACCTCTGATTACCTGTCAATACGCTGAAGCTTTCACCTGCTGATGCACGAATTAGCGAAAATGTCTGCACAACTGAAATCTTTCCATAGTGGGACATTAGGCCGCTTCATTCTTTGTATGAATAATTAAGCAAGTCCAAAAACATACTAAAAAGAAGACACTATTTCAAAGGGCGCTAATGGCTAGAGTGTGCTGAGTCAGCAGAACGTCTCAGCTGTAAAGGGAAAACTACCTGGCCAAGGCTGCCTAAAATGAAGTGGTGAATAATATATACTGTACTATAATGCCAAGACTATGACACTTTCTGGTTTATTTTACAGCCTGTACATGTGGCTATTAATACAGCCTAAAGGCTAGGACAAGCTGAGGACTGACAGACTGGACATACCACAGTGATAAAGGGCTCAGATTGGGGCCCAAATCAGTTCATCAGTGTGATGGTCCAGACTTAAATCTTAAAAGTGGCAGGTGTTCTGCAGAATAAATCACAATCCTCTTTCAAAATACAAATAAGAAAGAACAGCTATAAAGCAGCAGTTCGACTACATACAGATGGCTATGGTTTGATTTGTCCACGTGTGTTTCATCCTCTACATACCCCATCTTCAGTAAGTAATTAAAGACTAAAGCATCAGCAAAACTAGATCTAATAAAAACTAGGACATTGTTTTTAGAGATGCTGCAGTCATGACTTTTTTTTTTAAACGACTGAAGCACTACAAATGAAATTCTGCTCACAAGTATTCTACTGTCCACAGTGGTGTGTTGTTATGTTGCAGGCAGAAGTAAAAAAAAACAGATATTCCCAAACCTGAACAATCACACCAAAACTATCTGCATCAAGAGATACATACATAAGGCAGTCATAAGTAAGCAAAGCTTAACATTGCTAAGTTGGTCAGTTAATTATTGGTGATGTTTGTTTTTTGTTAAATGTTTGTATATTGTTATGTCTGCTATCTAGTTTTACTGCCCCAGGTGCGTGTGCTTAATAAACTACAATGTGCTACTTTTTGAGAAACTGTGTGTGCATGTGGAAAGACAGAGCTGGGTTGGACCAGCCCCAAAAGCTCAAGCCCTTAAAAGAGGATTTCATTAGCCAGAGGAGGTAAGCAGGATTTTACACAAATGACTCCAAGAAGGTAGAATGCCTCCTTTTTAAAATCCAGACTAAAAACACATCTGTTCAAATCTGCATACGGTAATTTCTTTTCTTTTTAATGTTGTGTTCTTTGTCTGATGTTTTATTGATTTTACTGTGTTTTTATCAATTTCTAAAGTGTCCTTGGGTGTTTTGAAAGGCGCTGCAATAAAATGTATTATTATTATTATTTTCTAAAAACCCTCCCCGAATTTTTGTGATTTTCGTTTTTTCCAAAATGCCTGTTTCGTTTGAAATCGCAACAATGTGACCTGAAAAAAAAATCTCTCACACCTTTAAATAAAATGGTTCACAAATTGCAAACCCTGGAGCCACGGTCAACCAGTGGTAAAGGATACATTTCTTCAAAGTAGTCAATGTGTGGAGGTTGTAGTATGTCCAGAGCAGAAAGCACCTAAGGCGAAAGTTAAAGCCAAGGTCAGTTTTTTTCCAGTTTCCATCTCTATCTATGTTAATAGCAGGCATCTGTGTATGGATATTTACCAATAAGCCACAACATTAATACTACTGACAGATGAAGCATCAACAATGGGCACACAAGTGAACTGAACCATGGAGCAATGAAAGAAGGTGGCCTGGTCTGAGGAAAACCTTTTGTTTTACATATTGCTTCCCTCCGTGGTCTGTGGAGTCTAGCCTGGATGCATGAGGGGGACCTCCACAATGCTAGGCAGGTGGTTTTCATGTTGTGGCTGATGGGTGTATGTGTTACTGTGTGAATCTACTTATTTAAACTTTCCAGAGAGAGAATTCAACTTTTTAAACCATTAAACTATTTGGGTGGAGTTTTTGTGTTTGTATACATGCACTTACATTTTCATGTTTGAAGAAGCATAACATCTTAAGCTCCCGAAATACCCTCTTGCAAGAAACAAGGTTTTGGAAGACATTGGGCATCTTTTTCAGAGCAACTCGCTTTCCATCTCTGGGGTCTGTCACTGACCTGGGTGAAGAGGACAAACACATGATTTTGAAAGTTATTACTTTCATATTGCTTATGTCAGGCTGATACAATAACTATCATACAACAGTAAGATTACATCTATATTAACCTGCCTCAATTTTAAAACATTATTTATTTCATCATCCACCTGAGCACCATCCCCACACCTGGTTATTGCATAAAACACATCACAAAAACAGTGTGACAAGGTGACTGAGTGAGGAATCAGGAGACAATGCATACACAATTATCCTTCAGTGTTTGTTGGTTGAGCACCTTTCTTAGTGATTAGTCGAAGAATCTTTAAGTTCACAAATCCAGGGATCAGAGATCCTCCTAAAGAACACAGCAGGCGTAAGAGCATTTCAGCGCTACACACTGCAGGCCGTTCTAGTCCAACCTTCAGTGAACCTTTACAAATAGGATCAGTGAAAGCAAACAGATGGCAGTTAACGAAGTTCCCTGGTTTTCAAAGATTGCACTCCAAACACCACCACTAAATGTACAGTTTCAATCCAGAGGAACTTAAAGGACCAAACAGCATGGTGCTTTGGAACGGTAATGTACTAGTGCATCTCAAAAAATTAGAACATTGTGAAAAAGTTTTTTTTTTTTTTTTTTTTACCAGTTATTTGACATTAAGTGAAAATGTCATATATTCTAAATTCAATACACACAAATGGAAATATTTCAATCCTTTTTTGTTTCAGTTTTGATTACTATGGCTAACAGCTCATGAAAATCTGTATCTCAAAATATAAGAATATTTAATTTTAAGGTTGAGTAAATTACTATTGAAACAGTATAAACACTGTACCTCTCGGTCTAGTTCAGTAGACTAAACCACAATCACAGAATCATCTTCAGAAGAAGGCCGACACAACCAGTGTCATAAAAGTTCTTTAACAGTATCCTGCACACCCCAAAGGATCTTAGTTTCCTCAGCAGATGGAGACGACATTCTGTGAATTGAGGTGGAACGAAGTCAAACAAGTGTTCCACCACGTGTTCACACTTATGTATACCACTCACCTGTTTGTATGACTTTTTTTTTTTACAGGGCAGTATGAGTGTTTATTACTGCCCGGCCAACAGGACATCAGTGGTCAGCGTTTCCTCATGTGCTAATGTTGGAATAACAACATTCCCTTCCCTGACACTGAACTGAAAAGCAACCAGGTACCATATTATACCATGGCATCGCCTTTTGTGTAACATCCAGGTTTTGATTTGATTTAAGGTAATACTTTAGTCTTGATGGATGAAATTATTACACTACTAGGCCTCAACAAGTCATGAAAAATAATAGCATTGTGCTTCCCCCCAACAGAAACCTTATATTTTTTGCATATTTCTCACACTTAAATGTTCCAGATCATCAAACTAATATTTATATTTATTGAATATTAGACAGAGATAACCCACAAAACACAAAATGCTGTTTTTAAATTATGGTTTATAGAAGAATTATTGAAAACCTATATCACCCCTATGAAAAACAATTGCCCCCTGGGCTGCCGATTAGCTCACTGAGTTAAGACAATACCACATGGGCTCAGTACCCTTAGCAGCGGTCATGAGTTCGAGTCCGGCTGAAGACCATTTGCTGCATGTCACTCTCCTGTCTCCCCCCTACTTTCACTCCGTCTCTCTCCACAAAATG
>OMNN01024865.1:0-16727 GCA_900302755.1 Chromis chromis
TTAACAAATATTAATGCGCTCATTTCAGAAGAGTGATTGTAAAATTACACGTATAATTACACCATTTTCCTGTATTAAAAACTGCAAAAAATATAATTATTTTGCAGGTTTTTGCTGCAATTTTCACGTTTATTTATTTATTTATTTTTATTACAGTTATTACAATATTCCACCTTTTTTTTTTATACTGTATTACACATTCACCTTAACATGCTGTTAGTGCTATATTTTAAAAGTACTTTTCTCTTAGTTGAATCTTGTGTGTCTTCCATTCCCTGCAGGTTAACACATTTTGGCAGGAACTAACATCTCGTGCAGGTTTTCTGGAAGTGGTTTCTCATCTCAGTGGAACAGCTCAGGAAACATGCCGCCATTATCTACAGTTCGCCTGCACACTGATAGTTGGATAACATCCCAGCGATATGATTGTTGTGGTTGTGAATTACGGGAAATGACTCAACATCACAAGCTGATAACTGCATTTATTTAGGATATTTACAAAAGAGTAGGATGGGACAAATAAAATTGCACTAAAGGAATAGTCATGCATAATGTCAATATAAAATACGGCCCAATAAACTCATCAATGAGTCACAAACTACCACACTGTTGCTCCCTGTGAACTAATTTATGTGTTTTCCGTTAAAATGAGAGCAGCGGCTTAATGAACGTTGAATAACTGGTGAACATCCTGCCTCCGTCTGTCCTCCTCCTCTGCATAAAAGGAGGAGGGGTTGGAGGGCAGGGATCAGCTCTGGAGACTCTTCAGACTGAACCCTGAGACTCAGCAGTCAGTGCTGGAGAGGAGGGAACTACCAGAAAATCTCTGGTTCACAAGATCTGGAGACTTTTTTTTAAGAGAAAACTTTGTCACCGATGACCGAGAGGACGGCTGCTGGTGGAGATGATTGGAGTGTTACTGCTGGAACAACATCCCTCCGCTTTGGGAGTCATTTACAGTCCTGAGTGCCTGAGAGTTACTGGGGAACTTTGATCTGAGAGGCACAAATAGGAGGATTCCTACCTCTGTTTGGAGTTAGGTGAGTCAGAAGTTTAAGAGCGGTGACTGGGGAAGATTACTGGACTGATTTAGGGAGTTTGTTAAGATTACTGTGTTTCTATATGTTTTTTTTTTTTTTTAAACAAGAAAAGAAAAAAAAAGTAAAGTTTTACACAGAGTTATTACTTTCTTTTTTGGTTTATTTGCTTGGAATCTTTACCACTATCTTCTTAACATGTCAAAATAATATAATATAAACTGGCACAACTTGTTTTCTTGCCAATTAAACCCATAAAGATCCCCTCCAGGCATGTTCAGTATGTATATATGCAAAAAAATATAATTTGAGGATAACAGTTTGGAAACAGCCTTCTCAAACATTCAAGAAACTTTGCACATTTTTGAGTGGAATCAGACTTTAAAAATCATCCTATGTGAGCTGCCAAGGAAGTCTGAAAGTAAAAAGACTGCCCTCACCTCCAGCTAAAATAAAGGTTTCAATATATTCCCTTTTTTTTTCTGGCCCCTACAACCTTCCCCCATTCCTCTAATTGTTTTCATACAGTCATAACCAATGTAAAAATGGCCGTGCAGGGTGGATGAGTGGTTCTGGTGCGTTTTTGGTTGGTTTATATAAAGATGACTGACTGCTAAATGAGCTGAAGTCTTAATAAATCCTGCAGTCATACCTACATGACATTCCTACAGTGAACCTTAGTGTGCAGCGGGAACATAGACAGCGTCTAGTGAGGTTATTTGGTTTCATGTGGTTCTAATATTCCTGCAGTCACTTTCTTGCAATCTGTGTACCAGGCCCGCGAAAGAGGACCACGTTTTGTTGGATAAAAGCCATTTTCAGAACCAAACTCCAAGATGAAAACTCGTCTCCTCTGCTTGGAGTTTCTCCTCTTGGCGGCTCACGTCCTCGTGTCCAGTGGGCAGCTGGAGCCAAAGAAACAAGTTCCCCAGAACCCTCTGACTGCTACCCAGAGACTTGGGCTGGTGGAGAGGGACGTTCAGGGT
The DNA here is from genome assembly GCA_900302755.1 of Chromis chromis. Classification (NCBI taxonomy): domain Eukaryota; kingdom Metazoa; phylum Chordata; class Actinopteri; family Pomacentridae; genus Chromis; species Chromis chromis. The sequence goes on from OMNN01024865.1 coordinate 2,024, forward strand.
CCGGTGAGGCCCAACATCACCATGCCCCCCCGCCGCCGCCTGCCCCCCATGTGCACCGGACCCACGGAGATCCGAGACACCTTCAAGTACATCAACACCGTGGTGTCCTGCCTGGTGTTTGTCGTCGGTATCATCGGCAACTCCACTCTCCTGAGGATCATCTATAAGAACAAGTGCATGAGAAACGGGCCAAACATACTGATCGCCAGCCTGGCACTTGGAGACCTGCTGCATATCATCATTGGCATTCCCATTAATGTTTACAAGGTGAGGCAGAGTATGGTTAAATCAAAAAGTTTATACCGTAAGGCCTCATAACAATGCAAAACTCCCTTTGCTTTTCAGTTAATTTTTTCAGTAGCATCCCTGTAAAGTTTACTGCAATAACTTTGTAAGGTCATAGAGATATTTTGCTTCATACAGGACTTCAAAAACACACCCATCCCTCACACACACAACTGAAAGGAGGCTTTGAGTAGGTTTAACTGTTATTACTTTACTGGATTCTGAGCCCCTCTATATCCCCTTATGTCTCTGGCATGTTATTATCTGTTGGGTTCATTTTGTGCGAGTGAGAGAGAGAAAGAAAGGAAGAACAGGGAGAGAGAGGACCAGAGTATCAGTATATTTGGGTAAGGGGGCAAGCATGCTAAAACAACTGGTCACAGTTGCATACCAGAAGAGAGACGGGACGGACCGGGTGCTGTGGAGCGTTACAGGGGCACATATGATTCAAATAGATTTCCACTCACATTCCAGTCACCCATCCAAAAAAGGCATGAAGAATCCCATATTATACAGGTTTAGCAGAGTTTACTTGTGCTCTATAGGAGCTACTGTACCTCAGTGGGCTACAACGCCTGGAGGTCTAAGAGAGGCCCCTCTGTGTTTGTAAAGAAAAGCCCAAAATGTTAAACCTGCCGAAGAGAGAGAGAGAAAAAAAACAGCTCTGGATGTTCACAGAAACCGATAAGTTCAGGTTCACGCATATCTGGTCTGCATTGGACGCCTGAGGCCCAGAAAAAACCTTGTGGAGCCGGACAATTTGCTTCACTTCCTACCATGGTTTAACTCTGTCATCGGCTCTCTCTGTCTCTCTGCAGCTCCTGGCGGAGGATTGGCCCTTCGGTGTGGCTCTGTGCAAGCTGGTGCCGTTCGTCCAGAAATCCTCGGTGGGAATCACAGTGTTGAGTCTGTGTGCTTTGAGTATCGACAGGTAAACAGAACAACAGACCATCCAAACTCACACTTCCTGTCTTGAGTACTTCTTCTTTCATCTCCTCAAACTGTAGTTAGAGATCAGAGGTACAATGTCAGAGGAATAACTCTTGACCAGACATTCGACCTCACTACCACTGACTGCTTTTAACTTTAATGCTAACTCTGAGCTACAGTCATATTCAAATGTAATTTGCTACTATGAAAACAGCATTGGCTTTTGGGGTTAAAAAGCTAGAAAATACAGTTTTGTTTGTCCTTTTTAGACCTAGATGATAAGTCTGTTCAGGTTTTAACATATAATGTTAAATTCGTAGGTGTAGATTTCAGGTATGCAAGGTGGTGCATAAAAGTTAACCCCAATGCTAGAAATGAAGCATCTGATGCTCATAATTTCCTGACTTATTGTGCCTCACTGAATGTTCCAAATTTACACCCAGGGTTAAATTTACACTCCATCATGACGCTCAAAAAAGAAAAGTTTGACCATTTGGAAAAAACACTCTCATGTCTATATTAGCTTAGCATTATTAGCTATTGTATTAGCTTGTGTTAGCTTCGCACAAACGCTGGGAGTAGCACTAAACAGCTTTGCTCTGTCCAAAGATTTTTTTTTAATTCAGCCATTATTGTTCGTTTAATCTCTCCAAAAGCTGAAGAAAAACAACAGCCCCTTTTGCTTTAGAGATGCTAAATTAAGCTAACTAGCTCCGTGCTCCAGCTAGTTAGCTTGATTTAGCATCTCTGGATGGTGACATCCAGATCAACCAGCGATAACCATGTTTTTCAAAGAACTCTCAGCATCAAAGTGTATATTTCCCAACATGTCAAACTACTTGAACTAATTTGCTGGATTATGAACTTCACGTGTGATGGCTCTTCCAGGTATCGTGCCGTGGCCTCGTGGAGTCGTATCAAAGGGATCGGAGTTCCAAAATGGATGGCTATTGAGATCGCACTCATCTGGATATTATCCATCATCCTGGCAGTGCCAGAGGCAATAGCCTTTGACATGATCACAATGGACTACAAAGGAGAACACCTGAGAATCTGCCTGCTGCACCCGATGCAGAAAAGCGACTTCATGAGGGTGAGCTGCAACAAATTACTGACCTTCTGAGGCCAGTATTTCAGTGTGCAGGAAAAGAATGCGTGTTGACACAGCTGTGCACGCTACAAACATGCACATGAACTTGTAATAAATCCTGACATGCGCAGACAGACAGAGGTGCAACTATGCAGACTGTAAGTGAAGATACATTATATATGAATACTTAAGGGTGAGAAAGAGTTTACGGAAAATGAAAAATTGTCCAAAAGAAAATAAATAAATTACAGGAGTCCGACTACGTCTCTCCTGGGTGACAGAAAATACCACAGTGCCTGCATGTGTGAATACAAATGCGCCTGTGTTGAAGTTTCTTGCATTCCATTCCACCTTAAATAACAAAAATGAGCGGCTTTAATTCAGCTGAGCTCTTTTGATGAACTGTTTTTAAAAGCACGTCAAGAAGAACTTGAAACAGAAGCTGGGAGTCTCCGGGTCAGGCTGGGGATATACTTTAAATCTGCTGCTGACATGCTTCACCTTTAGCTCAGGCTCTCCAGCACAGATGTGTGTGCATAATCCAAAGCTGTTCTCCTGTTTTCTCTGTGTAGTTTTACAAATCAGCGAAGGACTGGTGGCTGTTTGGTGCATATTTCTGCCTGCCGTTGGCCTGCACTGCTATTTTCTACACCCTGATGACCTGTGAGATGCTGAGGAAGAAGAATGGAGTGCAGATTGCTCTCAGCGATCATCTCAAACAGGTTAGATGAACACATTAAACATATTTGCAATCGATTACTGACTATGATCATATCAGGGATTTGGAATTAAAGTCAAAATTTCCTGTTTTTGTAGCAAAACATTTAACTAAATGAGTCTTTTGTATTCAGATCTTGACACAACACCATCTGCACATTTACACACATTCACAGGAAAATCCCATCAAAGCAGTAAAAAACACTTTTCTTTTTAACAACCAACATTAAATCAGCCTAATTCGAGGCTCACACTTCCAACTTAATTGAATTAGATTTATGACAGATCTTTTGAGTTTTTACGGTACAAATATGTCTGCGGTGAGCTATAGCTTCTTCGTGGGCGAAGTTTGACCTCAGCTATTTCTGTGTTTGTTCGTGTTCAGCGGCGGGAAGTAGCCAAGACAGTGTTTTGTCTGGTTCTGGTCTTCGCTCTGTGCTGGCTGCCTCTCCACCTCAGCCGTATCCTCAAGCTCACCATCTACGATGAAAAAGATCCAAACCGCTGCGAACTGCTCAGGTACTGAAGGAAATACATATCTGACAGAGAAGACAAGATGATTTAGTAGAAAAATGGCTTGTCCCTCGGGAAAGAAGAGTCGGAGTGCTAATGTGTCTCTGTAACCCTTTTCAGTTTCTTTTTGGTATTGGACTACATCGGCATCAACATGGCATCGGTTAACTCGTGCATCAACCCGATTGCCCTCTACATGGTCAGCAAGCGCTTCAAGAACTGCTTCAGGGTAAGATGCAACTCAAATCAGGAAAAAAGCTCAACATTTGGACTAGTTTTAGATGACAGCATCTACATGACTTGTGCTAAGCTAACAGGCTGCTGGCTTTAGCTTCACAGGCATGGAGGTGGCATTATATACCAACTACTAATAATCAGACTGATGAACAACATACAAAAATAAAAATGTATGTCTCAAAAACACAAACAAAAACACAAAACCTCATTGAAATGCCTTTTTTAAATTTATGCTGTACACGTGTTTAAATAAAAGAAACTTTTCAGCATTTCTCGTTTAATGTTGACAGACTCATTACTCGTGACATGTGAAAAGTCAGAAAGCGCTGCAGGCAGGACATTTCTTAAGACCACAGAGTTGTGACTACAGACAGAGAGGCGGCTGCATTAGAGTCAAAATGGTACATTTTCTTATTCATTTGGAATCTGATAAAAAGAAAGCAGCACCACTAATCGCGAAAAATGCTTAAGATCAGATAAAGTCAGGTTGATAATTGGTCGACCTCCAATCAAAAGGTCAAGGGTCAAGTCCCATCACTCACAATCTGCCTTTAAACTCAACTTATGCAAAGAATGAAGAATTTCCCTATGCTGTTATTAGTAAGTGACGAATAAAACTGATTCTTTGTTAAAAAATAAAAGCCGCTCACTTCTTTGTTTCCTTTTATCCACCTGTAAATAGTGTTCAACCCTATATGCTTAATTGGCATAAATATCAGGTTAACAACATTACCTAAGCATCAAAAATGAGATGAGAAAATTGAAAAGAAAATAGTTCATAAGAGGATAAAAAGAAAGGGATTTAGGTTTTCTCTTTTCTCCTCATCACTTTCTTTCCTCTCCAGTCCTGTCTGTGCTGCTGGTGTCTACCGGCGGAGATGTTAATGGACGAAAAGCAGTCGTGCATGAAGCTTAGAGTCTCCGAACAGAGCCACTCCCGCATCACCAACAAGTCCACTACAGCCTGAGGAGAGGCCTGGAAGTGAGAAAAGAGATATGAGGACATAAAAACAATATATTTTTTTTTGATGTATGACTAAAAGAGGATGAGGCCCATTTTTCCTGCCTCATCTACATCATATGAAGTGTTCTTCAACTCTTTGCAGATGTGCCTTTGGAAATCTGCCCTCACAGATACTCATTCCAACCTGAGCGCTGCACGTTTTCCCCGACCGAGGAGACGTGAGCATCAGTGCACTTCAATAAGCTGTATTCTTGGATAACAAGTGTGAGATGTGTGAACAAAGAAAAAAAAAAGGCAAACTGGTGTAAATAACATCAAATGTGGAGAACTGAGCGGGGGGGGCAAGTTCAGCAGTGTTATATTGAATTTGGGGGGTTAAGGGTCGATTACCAAAGACAGCCTGTCAGGCTTCGCAGCCTGGATCATGAATGTTACTTTGACGCTATGAATCTTTTGTTAAGCTCTTCATTTTATGTACAGTATTGGAGTGTGGCGCTGTGTTGTTGCGTGTTGGTAGTACACAATGCAGCAGCTTAGAAAAGATACAAAAGCAACTAATGCTCTTGTTTTCGTACCTTGCATGTAAAATGTATTAATGTGTCGAGCGTTTTGCATGCTTTTGCATACTTTATCACATTAATACTTGTGATTGCATCGTCTCTTTGTATTTTCCCACTAGTTATTGAACTACTGATGTTGGGTGTTTCCGGCTGCGTGACCACTGTTGTATTATATTGGGCCTGTTACTGAGGTCTTGTTTTGTGACTGTATTTGCGCCTCATTATCTTCATTGGACTCATTGCCTCAGCTGGTATCACAAGAGGTACTTTTTTTTTTTCATCGAATGAAATAAATAAATTTCAAATATCAGAAAGTAGTCAGTTGTGTGTGTGTGTGTGTGTGTGTGTTTGTGTGTGTGTGTGTGTTTAAACAAAAGCAGTGATTTTGTAGCCATTACGTGATTTGACACGTTACTATTTATGATTGTGAACATTTAGGTTTGCTTGTTATTAATAAAGGGATTAATAAAGTTTATATCTATCTATCTATCTATTGGTCTGACTGTACACTGCATTTGTGTGTGTGTTTGTGTGTGTTGTCTCGATGAGTGTGACAGCAGACGGCATCATGTGATGGTGAAAGCTAACAGAGAACATCACTGTGATCTCTGTATTTTTCTCTCCAAACACACACAGCTCTGACCTGGGAATGTTGCTTCAGGCTAAACCAGTGTCACGCACGTCACATTAGATGTCAAAGAAGCTCTCTGTCCTGTGATCTCTCAGCAGCCCCTCCTCATCCCATTTCTCCATCCGTTCTTCTTCACTGTCTTCTCTTTTCTGTTTGTTTTTCCTTTTTTTTTTTTTTTTTTTACCTAATTTGCCTTGCTTTTCTGCCTGCATTCCTGTGTCTCAGCTCCTCCCCGTAACCTCTGTGCCTCTGTACTTCCAGCATGTCTTCAAACAATCCACTGCGGTTTGACATTAAATCAAACCCACCGGAGCAGTTAACAGACCTAATTGAAAGAAAATTACATTCAGTGCATTCCTCTCCAAACTATCTTATTTTCTTCTTGCAACAGAGGCTTAGCTGGATCCTGTTGACCCCTTTACTGATATGCTGAATTTCCACGAAGATCAGTGCAACAACAACAAACAAAAAAAAGCCACAAAAAGTTGCAAAGAAAGTGTGTTGTGTTCAGTGAGTTACTTAAGAGTTTAGAAATTAAAGTGTAATTAAATTCAGGGTCAATTTAGAATCTCATATTTTTCTCCACTAAACTAGTGTTTAAAATTAGACTTATTTATTGGTCCACAAAGTATTCATTAGGAAGCAATAAGAACAGCTGCAATCTATCACAGAGTTTATGCAAACACTTAACAGATTCCGTATGCTAACCTGTGCTAAAGGAATACTTTGACATTTCTGGCACTAAGCTACATGTATGATACAACGATCGATACGAGTCTCATTTCTGGGTCAAAAAAAAAGACTTTGCTACCTCAAGCTCTTTGCCTGACCTGGCAAAATAACTTTCTGTGCTAAGCTAAATTAATGGACTGCAGAGGATGAACTGGTTAGCCTTCCTTCCATCCATCCATCTTCTTCTGCTTATCCAGGGTCGGGGCGTGGTGGCATCAGACCAAGCAGGTCATTCCAGATATCCCTCTTTCCAGCAATGCTTTCCAGCTCCTCCTGGGGGATCCACAGACATTCTTAAGTCAGATGAGATATGTAATATGCCTGGAAAACCTCCAAAGGAAGGTGTCCAGGAGGCGTCCTAATCAGATGCTTGCACAACCTCAGCTCGATTCTTTTGACGTGAAGGAGCAGCGACTCTACACCGACCTCCCCTCTGATATCCCCTTATCCTATCTCCAAAGGGCCTTTCACACAGGATGCGGTATGTGCTGCGCTCGCCGAGGGGTTCAGGGCTTGGGGAGTGGCGGATTAGCGAGCAAAATAAGGCGAAGTTTGCAAAATGTCCAGCAGGGCAACGTCACCGTCCTCTCAAGCAGGAAGCTTTCAGTTAGTTGCAAACACCTCAACAGCGAAGTTGTAAGATAAGATAAGATGCCTTTATTGTAAGTAAGTAAAATTTATTTATATAGCACCTTTTACAGACAAAGGCCACAAAGTGGTTCACACACATTGTCATTGTATTCATAATACAACGAAATTGCGAGTGCCCATCAGTGGTATTAAAATCATAAACATCCTCCATCAAACACAATCAACCCCAATCATAAAAGCCAACGACATTAAAAAACAACATAAAACATAAAAAAACAAGGCAGGTAGAAAAAGTAAAGTGCCATAAGTGCAAGTGCCAGGAGCAGATAATAATGTTATATATATTGTACAGATAAGTTTAGTGGATTTGCAGAGACATGCAATGCATGGCAAAGCTCGAACACACGCACTAGGAAAAACAGCAGACTAGAGAGCGGGCTGCCATCTTGCTTACTGTGCAGCATTCCTGCAGCTATGTATTTCTAGCAAGCACTAGCACTAGCCTTGCTGGTACGAATGCTTTCCTCGATACAACTGCAAAGTTGTGTCATGTAATTCGGGGAATCCAGACACACACACTTTGCCCTCCGTGCCAGCCACCCTACGAGCACACCCATTTTGGCTGCTTGTATTTGCGATCTCATTCTTTCGGTCACTACCCGGAGCTCATGACCACAGATGAGGGCTGGAACGCAGACTGACATGTGAAAACACATATTTCATGACTATTTGAGTACACTGGGCATGTAGGTGCCGATGTAAACATGAAGCAGGGGTTTGGTTGCTCAGTTGAAAAAAATACAACGGAGAAAGAACAGCAATGGTAAAAAGTAAGACCAGAGATTTCTTTAACTGCACAACAGCTGTTGCATAGACAGCAAGGTCAGCATCAACTGAAATGCATTATGCATGTTGAATTAACCACTGGTAGTCAAGGCTGTCTTATTTTTCCTCCAGGAAACAGTCACATGATAGGAGCATGACGAATCAGGGAACTAACCTAGTGACACTTTAGAACCCATCACAAAGCAAACATGGGTGTCTGCGTCATTGTTTCTGCCCAACCTGATTAAAATGCAACTCTAAAGTTTTCAAATGGCAAAGGGGTCAGCGGTGTTTCCAGTGATCTCTGCTATAGGGATCCTAAAACACTGGAGTAGTGCGGATGGTTGGCATGAACATAGCAGAAGAAAATGAAAATGTATTCATGTAAATGTAGTCTAAAGGTTAGCAACATCCACCTACTAACAGCTAACTGGGACGTTATATTCGATTTGTTTTCTTCAGTTTTTCTCACAATCCTCCCTGCTTGTAGTCTTTCGGCTAAGTTAGGCTAAACTTGTTGTTGCTATAAACTGCATATAAAAGATGTCACCTTGTCCTCACCCATTGGTTTGTGGGCTAACATTTTAAAGCCTCGAGTTAGGAATTTGGCAGTCATCATCTTGGTCTTTTGAAACCAGAAGTAACGAGTCCTGGGTGGATCTAACTGAGAACTTTAGGATGCTACATATAACAATACGATAGCAATTTATCAATCACGAAGTAGCCACGTCTTAAAGTGTACCCTGTTTTATCGACTATATTACTCTAAATGGGACTTGAAACTAGTGATTCAGTCAGTGAACTCTTCAAAAATATTTACTGAACCTGAGGAGTCGCCCCCTGCTGGCTGTTAGAAATTCACCTCCACATTAGCTTCACTTTTCAGACCCACAGGCTACATCCATCTTTTATATACAGTCATATTATAGTATAGTCTTTATTTTAATATTTTATCACAGATATCTAAACATCAAACAAATAGTATAATATTCGGTTTTCTGTCTATACTTCTTAAATGCAACAGTAACTTTCTATCAGGACTGTGCAATTGATTTGACAAAAAACCTGCTATACAGATGAAAACTTTTCTGGCAAACATCTGGGAGGAAATTATTTTGCAATAAAACTAACTTTTAAAGGATTCATCGTGTTAGCTTGGGTTGAAAGCTTCTTCACCCTCAAGAAAACATTGTGGACTTTTCCTTTATTGAATGCATTAAATTCAGGGTAAAGTACTGCATGTACACATGTAGGTGCAGCACGTTCAGACACCAAATATGCACAAACAGATAAACACATACCAGTGCACACAGTTTGTCTTCCCCTCTCCACAGTTGGCTGCTCTGGAGGGTTGATAGTTTTGTGTCTGGGTCTCAGGGGTAGAAGTGTGAATAAACCTGATCTGCCCCTGTTCTCTCTGCTCTCTCTCCAAACATTCTTTCGCGTTTTTCTACCCTCTCCATCCATCTTTTTGCATATTTACTCAGCATGTGCAGCGTGAGCCTGCCAGCAAACCGCATTCAAAAACAATCAGGAGCATTTGAACACGATGTTTGACTCCACTCTAGAGATGATGGCTTTTCTCCTTTTCCTAACCTGTCGGTGGCTTTTCCTGCATTGCGATCAGCACAGTTTGGCATCTACGCTTTGTAGGCATTTAAATTGATATTGACATGTCTCTTTTATCTGTTTTCTTTGATTCTAACTCCTGTCTTTTGATCTTATCTGAATACACTGCACGGTTCTCGACATAGAAGACCTGCCAGAGTTTCCTGCTTAGTTTTAGAATATTTACTCTGGATTGATAGCACAAGGAGAGAGAAAAGATTTCATTCTGGCGTCACTTGTGCTAACATTTGGGAAGAACAAAGAAAATATGCTTTCATTTTCTGTGTGTGTGTGTGTGTGTGCATGTGTGTGTGTGAAACTTCAAGGAAAAAATGTTGAACCGAGCACAAACTAAGACCCTCACGCTGCCCATGAGAATACAAAACAAAGGTATGTGAGGCGAGTGTGTGTGTGTGTGTGTTTGGGAGTGTGCATGTGTTTGAAAATACTCTCTGTGTCTTTGTCTAATTTGATGTGCTGCTTTTGGTCACACTCCATTGGTTTCACACTTCAAGGAATGGTTGACAAATGACACCAAAACGCATCTCATCACTCACTCTCACAGATGTACAAATGTCTCACACTTGAGCACATGCATAGACAGAACACAACACACACACACACACACACACACACACACACACACACACACACTCACACAGAAAAAAAACACACACTGTGCAGCAATAGAAGCAGCAGAAGGTGAGCAGACGTGGCCAGCAGAAGGAATTCATCAGACTGACGTACCGAGGACTCTGGCGCATTTCTTTCATCTATTTCCTCCTTCAGTTCTACATCAGGGGACATTCAAACTTTATGTCACAGTCCCTCATTGTTAACACACTTCCTCCTTATTGATGTGCAACTGCATTGCAACGCAATGACAAATCTATAGGGCCAGGCTAAGATAAAAAAAAATACACATATACACATATGGTGCTTGCTTTGTTTGACCAACAGTCTAAGGTCAAAAGATACGTAGTTTCCTGGCAAGACGACCACCAAACATTCACATTCACACATTTTAACCATCCATCTGAATTGTTATAAAACATGCAACATTCCCCTCACTGCATGGCCTCATGTCGGGCTCTTCTAATACATTCATCAAACTCCATGTGCTTTTGGCAGCAAAGTGCTGTGGTTAACATAGACGCTGGGCTTTGAGAACAAAAAAAAAGAACATTGCATGAAAGAAACCAGGCGATATCTGTGGTAATGCTGCGTTCCTCTTGATGCAGCATGACCAGTGTTTCCGACCTTTAGCACATGTTATAAAGGCGCTGGTCCACCATGTCATTGCCACATTTTACCTTGGCTAGGCGTGAAAAGTGCACACATGCATGATCGCTCCAGAGATAAAAATAAATTAGTAAGGCTGACTAGATAAGCATCTCGGTGGCTCAGTGGCTGAGGTTGGGTTGTACAGTAATCACGGGGAAAATGATTCGATCCACAGCCCTTCTAGAAGTTCTTGCAGAATGCTTAAAAACTCACATCTGTGTGTCAAAGTTACATATCGTCACCTTCCTAAAATAATCATTTTTTGACAAAAATCATCTCGTGATTCTGGCCACCTCTGGTAAAATCGCCTACATCCTCAGTTGAACAGATCATGCGATTCTACCTCTGTAGTATAATGGCCTAGGTCAAGGATCAGTGTGGTGTGTGTGATGACATAGGCCATTATTTTAAGAGGGTGTCGATATTTAGAAGTTTTCCCATAAAAATAATCCCTTTCTGCCGTAGTATGCTTAGATGTAACTCTATTTACAGAATTTTCAGATCTGTGAAGTTCCTGCCTCTTTCTTCACTCAAACCTCCACTGGTTGCTGCAGCTCGAGGACACCAGCTCACCTGCAACTCTGCTCAAACCCTGAAAAACCGCTCTATGTGACAGACTGGCAAGTTGTTATATTGGAGTGATTCAGCCGTACATGTTTGAGCCAAAACCTGCGCCAAAAGGCAAATAATGATATGATTGGTTCTTTAGGTTTGCTACACATGAAACCTTGGAAATCTGCATCCATGTTTTTGAGACTGTCATCGGTACGCTGTTTCAGGGTGGAAACAGGGTGGCTACTTCGTTTCAAGGTGAAAATCAACAGCCATGGTGTTAACTGCTTATTTCCCTCTTTATATGTCTTCAAGCATTTAAAAAACACCCTTTACGTGTTAACGAGGTAAAAAAATTAGATTTTTACCAGATAGGGTCTTCAAATTCAGCTGGCACACTATGAAATGGTTATGGTTCGGGTCAATGAAACGCTAATTTATAAGGCTTAGTTCAAAAGGTTATGAAGCTGTATGCTGTTGCCTGTTTACCATCCTTCACATGACCCACTGAAAAAAAGCACTCTGAGTGAAACCGTTCAACTTCAGATTTCTTAGTAGTTTCTTGGAAAAAATCTGTTTTTTCATGCCCAGGCGAGGCAAAACGTGACACTGACACGGTGTCCTTTAATCTATTACATGCTCTGCTGTGACACTTGGTATTTCCCCATGGTGGTATTGCTAATTTTACCTAAATAAAAGATCTGAGAAGCTCCCTCTTTCAACTGTCAGGGTTGCTCTTTTAGTATCTAAACGACCGATCTAATGTGCGTCATCATCGTTCGCTTTCACGAAACCCTGAAAACAGCGACAGAGCTGTTGTCCTCTGCATATGCCGAAAAACAACTTAATGAACTGTGCATGGTGCAAGTTGTTGTGCTTATGTAACTACAGTAACCATATTGCAAAAGAAGTTAATTATAAATTTGGAAAAAGTAAAGATTATTCCCTCTTCCTGCCTCAAAAATTCAGAACTGCAATCAGCCAAAAGATACAATACACTACATCCCCTCTTTTCTGTTCTAATATCTTGTGTGAAGACACAGTATACATGTGAATTACAGGATTGCTGGGCTGCAAAGTTATGGCATTACATTATTTTAATGCATATATACCAAGTTTCGAACACAAACAGTTAGGATTTGTTTGTGATTTATTCCTTAAACTAAAATACTGCATTACTTCACACCAACCATACCACCCTGCTTCTCTTTCACACACAAAAAACAAAACCCATATTGCAATAATCAAATCCTGCACTCCTGCTACTTTGTCAAAACGTTATGGGAGTTAACCTCATTTTTCAGCCAAAACCACCACATTCTTGATGCTGCCTGCCTGCTGTTGCAGAAGAGGGAGGGAAAAAAAGACAAAAGAAATGAAGGAATGAAGGGGAGGTTTAATTTATTCTGCCTTATCAGACCAACTCCACCCACTGCTATGGAATGTATATGAATCAAATGAGGCCTGTAAACCGTAAAAAAAAAATCTGCCTTTCATTATGTCATGTTTTAAAGATGCAAAGTAACATCCTTAAAATGCAATTCTGTGATACATAAGTGAATCAGAAATACATTTATGGGTGTTAAAGCTATTTTAACAGAAAAACATATTTAATAGTGAGCTGCATTGTCCAATTTTATCTACAGATATTTAAGTTGTGCACGTAAAGCTACTTTAAATCTTCACAGGTGGGTAGTTATGCAACCATTGCTGCAGTAACAGTTGATAGAAACAGCAGCACCGGCTGCAGAAGGCCTCCGTTCTCTGGAGAAAACTGATGATTTCCGAAAAGCAGCAGCAGCTTTTACCAGATTCTCACCAAAACACACTCAGGAAAAAGATGGTCTGCAAGGTTTTTCCTCTTCCTTTTGTTTGTGTATTTAAAAGATAGGAGGGAAAAGAAACAGAAGGATGGATAAGACTTGTTTTTGTGGGAGTTGGTGCAGAGTTTTGCCACTAGGGAGCGTCAGGGACTGGGTAAAGTACAAAGCAGTGTTCTGACTGTGTGTCTGTCTGCAAGGCTCTTTTTGTCTCTCGCAGCACAGCCAGCCTGTGATTACATTTAATATTAACTCTACAAGGCAACAGGTGGAAGTTCATAACACTGTTTAGTTTAGTTGATGCTGAACTGATAATTAAATGTGATATTTTGTTCATCACCACACACTTCTCCTGTGTGTCCACCCTCATGTGAGCCACTTGGCTGTTTGCAGACTGGTTGCTTGGCTCGCTGCTGCTTTACATTGCAAATACACCCGTGTTTACATTTGCTCCACACTGACAATGGTCACTATGGGTTACCTTGACTCACAACACAGGTAGCCAATCACAGGGCGAGGTGGGGTGAATTCAGTTCATTGGAAAAAAAAAAAAAAAGAGGAAGCAAGAACTGACAGGGACTAAAGAAGAAGAAGAAGAAAAAAAATCAACCCGATCACACTGATCACTGATCTTTAGTCTGTGTCTCCGTCTCTCTGGTAGCTGGAAAATCACAAAAGGAAACTGATCCCAGGTCAGTAAGCAGATGAAGGTGTTTGCCAAAAGTAATGAGAACAATTTCCGTTTCTCTCTTGGATCCTGCAGGCAGCTGCTGCTCTGTCACATACAGCCAGAAACTATAAACACAAGGTAAGCACACTGTTTCTTATTCCATACAACAGGCTGAATACTCAGTATAGTGAGAATACTTACCGCAACTAAAGAATATGACACTTTGGGTGACTGTATGTTTCAGGACATGTGCTGAAGGGAAAGTGAAAGTACTTTTCAAGTTTCCGAGCAGCGCTGTTCTAATGCCAGACAATGTTTGTTTTAAAAAACTACATTTAAATGATTTATTTGCAGTGACAGCTAAACTACTCGCACATATTCAGGCCAGGAAGGTTATGAAAACGGTGCTGCGACCACCTCCACTGTTCTCCGACTCTCAATCTCCTGCTCTCCACACACACACACCATATTTCACTGTGTTCATTTAACAAGGCCTGGTTACCCCAAGCAACAAGAGGGGCTTATCAGCTGCTCCCTCACTTGCCATACTGTTATCAGCCTGGCCTAGTTCACACACACACACACACACACACACACACACACACACACACACACACAGATAGAGATAGAGAGACAGAGAAAAAGAGAAAACAGTTGTTGACTGGCAAAAATACAGTGCTGTTGTTTTGCTTCTT